>JABAYD010050730.1:0-22991 GCA_014822095.1 Diplotaxis tenuifolia
TAGATCTTATTTCGAATTCGTGTAAGAGCGTTGCGAGCAATACAAGAGATTACAAAAAGTTTTGGCCGTAGGGGCCGTCAGCGAGTTTCCTAGTTCTAGCAACATAAAAGCCTAAACCTAGTTGAGTCGCAGCTCGATAACAAAAGACGAAAAAGATAAGAAAAAAATAAGAAAAGGGCTTTGATTGATTTCGGACTTAACCTTATGACAGGCTGCATATGTACCCCGTTCGAGGATAATTGGTAGAGCTGGACAATATATCGAACTGCCTAGTCGAGTTCGTCTAGTCATTGAGTGCCAGTCATAGAAACTGAACTTGTAGAGAAAATAAGCCTAAGTTTCTAAGTGAAGAGAGTTATATAAAAACTCTTTTTCTTCTATCCTTGGACTTCTGCTTATATACTCCTCTTTAGGCGGTTTGGTCCTTCTTTTTCGCCCAGATTCGAGTCTATCGGAAATCTTCCATTTATCTCGATCTTTCCATTTATCTTCGGAAATCTTCTATTTATCTTCAAACTTGACATTTATCTTCTTTATGCGAGTAAATGGTCAAACCGTCATTGTATCTTTGGGCTGGACTTCGTCTAAATCGTAAATAGACTTTTATCGCGTTTTAGGACTTTCCGAGCCGCTTTGCGATAAAACCGTTATACGATTTTAGACGTGATCGTTTCCTGATACGATGCAGTTTTCATAAGACGTCTTGAGTTAACCATATAGTTCGAAAATATACGATGTTTTGTCTAACCGCTGCTGTTTTACACGACTTACTTGAGTTCTTACGAGAAAACGAGACTTTACGGTGTTTATCGGAAATCTTCTATTTATCTCGATCTTTCCATTTATCTTCGGAAATCTTCTATTTATCTCCAAACTTGACATTTATCTCCAAACTTGACATTTATCTTCTTTCTGCGAGTAAATGGTTAAACCGTCATTGTATCTTTGGGTTGGATTTTGTCTAAATTGTAAATAGACTTTTATCGCGTTTTAGGATTTTCCGAGCCGCTTTGCGATAAAACCGTTTTATGATTTTAGACGAGATCGTTTCCTGATATGATGTTGTCTCATAAGACGTCTCAAGTTAGCCGTGTAGTTTGACAAATACAATGTTTCATCTAACCGCTGCCGTTTTACACGATTTACTCGAAATCTTAAGAGAAAACGAGACTTTACGGTTTTTATCGTAAAACTTGATTGGTAAGATGGATCGAGATGAAACAATAGACATTCCGATCACGGTTCAGAGCACGATTGGAGTTAAGGGATGTACGCTTCGTGTCGGGAGTGCATGGAGCAAGGATTGGGACGGACAGCTCGACGTACGGCGAACCGAACCGGGTTGGTTCAGCTCGTCGGCGGGTTGGTTTGGCTGAACCTGCTCGCCGTGCGGCAAGCTGAACCAGCTGGTTTAGCTCGCCGTATAGCTGGCCCGGGACGAACCAGTTCGCCGTACGGCGAGCTGAACCGGCTGATTCGGCCCGTCGTACGTCGAACTGGTTTGGTCGAACTTGCTCGTAGTGTGGCGGATGCGCTTTTTTGCGGTTTTTCGCTTAATTTGGGCAATCGTGTAATTGGAGATTGTTTCGTTCGTTTTTTCGATATGACAATTTCCAAGTTTCGCGCGTATTTCTTTTGTTCGGAAAGTCCTTAGAATTATAAAACATTTTTTCGTATTCTTATTTTTGCGGAAAGTCCTTAAAACGTATTCTTATTTTTGCGGAGACTTTCAACCATTGATTCCGTTGTAGCCGATTTTGACACCAACACTTACACCACCGAATCCAGGTTCGATTTACACGAATTAAACACATATATCTCTAGATTGCTGAAGTTTTTATCTAAGCTTTCAGCAAGGATTTTGTACGTTTTGCTTTGTAATATATCCCAGGCTTGCTCAAACCCTCTCCAATAGTCACTTCCTCCAAGTTGATCAAGATCAATGAAACATGGTTAGACAATAGTAATGTCTCCTGCAAATCTTTCTTTTCATTAATTTGTATACTATTCTGATGATTATAATTTTGTTTTGTAGGAGCAAAAATACCAGATGCGTATTATGGTTGTGTGCGTGTGTGGTAGTTGTATTGCCCTAAGTGATTACATCACAAGATCAAACAAAGACCAACTAAAATGACTCAGATGCGTATTCGGATGAGGAAACTTGCTCTTAAGACAAGGTTGGTCTTCTTTCAGAAGATGTTTGGTCTAGTTACTATTATTCTGTTGGGTCTGAATGTTTGGTGGTCTTGGTTTTGTTCACAAGGAGAAGATAATGACTGCGCCTATGAGGGATATTAAGAGAGAGTCAATAAGAGAGGAAAAGGCTGTGAAAGAAGCGGTCTTGGATAAAGTCACACCATCAACATAACATCTATGCCTTTAATTGTTCTACTTGGTGATTTCTTTTTTTTCCAGGGAACTCCTCTTTGAATCAAGAGGGTTGCAGAGTAAGTTAGGACTGGCTCTCGAACAACAGAGTAAGAGATTTCTCTGATGTGCAATCACAATTCAGAAGATATCTAGAGGGATTGTTGGTGGTTTCAGTAATGAGGTTCCTTTATCGTTAGCAATCTTAAAACAACTAAGATCAATGAAGTGATACTTGGAAAGACTTGATGTAGAGTTCATGAAGACATGCAAGAAAGGTGATTATGAAATTATTTTCATTTTCTTTGACATGGCGAGACTTGATGTATGTTTTATAAATTAATGAATATAATTATGAGTCTAATGTTTTCTGTTATATTGGTTTGGTTTCTATAGAAAAAGGGAATTGTAGTTGATTATATAGAGAATAATTGATTATATTTTAGCTAAAATCATGTTATAGAGCTCGACCAAAACATAAAAATAATGTTAAAGTGTTAAAACAGGTTATAATTTGGTATACGAATCTCTATGTATTTTTTTCTGTTTATTTGTATTCTGTAATTTTTTTGACAAAAACAAAACCCTAAACAACAATTCTATTTTACAAACCTCAAACCATACCCTTTAAACTTAACCACAACTATATAAACTAATAGTCAATAATCAAAATGAACATTTGTAATTTTTTCAATCTTTTTTAATTTTATAACTTTATAATTTATTGTTCAAAACTTAACTATAAAACTTAACTCCAAAACATAACTATAAAATTTAACTCCGAACCACTAAGTATGTTTTAACCCTTAAACTCAAAACATAATTAAAACTATATTTTTAACACCATAACCTATAACCTTAAAATTAAATTCAAAATCTAATTTCTTTAATCTTAAGTTATAACTTACAAAACATAAAACCTGAATCTTCAATTAAAACCTAAACCCTAAACCCTTACTCCAAACATAAACCATATCTCCATTTAATAAAAATCTAAAATCTAATTCAAATTATATAAAAGAAAAGAAATGTTATAGAACTTAAAAATTTAAATAAATAAATAATATGACATAGTTGACAAAAAAATAACAAAACAGAAAACAAAAAAGAAATGTTTTTTTGGTTAATAAACAAATAAATGGATAGAAAATATGAACCAATCATACATAAGTGCGCGGATAACCATCTTTACCATTGACATACTTTAATCCAAGGGTCTGATTCAACCCTTTTGTGTTTCTTCGTTTGTCCATCTCTCTCTCTTCTGTCTGGCGTAACATTTTCTCTTCTACCTCACAGGTTTTTTTTTTTAAATTATTCCACTGTTAACTTTATCCTCTAACTTATTCCTTCTCCATTCTCTGATTTCGTCTTTCTCCATCCTCTATCTCACTGATTTCTCTTGTCCCTCTCCCTCCTTTGTCGAACTTATGAAGTTTGTGGCTTTTGTTTAGGTTTTCACTAAGCTCTTGTCGCTCTCTCTCTCTTGCGTCCATCTTCTCCGTTTCTCTCTCTCACTCTCCAGGGCTCCATGTCTCTCCATCTCCATGCTGGCCATGTCAGTGGTAATGAATCCCCTCCTCTCTTATTTTAGATCTACAAATAACTACTTTCTCATCATCTCTCTTATGTCTGGTTTTAATTTTGGTGAAGGTAGAAGTGAACCAGAGGTTGTGGAGCTATGCGATTAGCGTAACCGAGTAGAGGTTGTGGAGGCTGGAGTAAGCGAAAAGATATTTAGAAGATGTCTGTGATTTTTTAGTCTGATTTTTTGTTCTTGGTAACATTGGTTGGCGTGAGCAAGAGGAGACATATCGAATTCGCATCCGTCTCTACCCGTCGTCACCGGTCTCAAGATTTCCTAAGGAGCAAGCGAAGAAGAAGAAGTGTGCATACGTCATCTCCGGTCAAGCAGCGTGGTGCGGCGGTGGTGCGAGCCGGTGGTGGGGTGGTGGTGTACGGTGGAGATGCGGGCATCATGGCCGGCGGAGACTGAAGAAGAATGCAATTTGGTGGTTGTATAAGGTTTAGTTAGGGTTAATTAGTAAAAATCTGTAATCATAAACCATTTTGTAATTGTAAATCAATGTAATTGTAAACCATGTAAACCAAAATTCAATTTATAAAAATACCAATTTATTAGTTTTTATCAACTAAACTGATTTATTTATAAATTAATTAATTTATTTTTTTAAAAAGAAATTATATATATATATATATATGCTGAATAATTTATAATATATATATATATATATATATATATAATTCAGTGGCACTAAAAATGTATTATTATAAACAATGTTGCAACATTTCTAAAATTCCATAAAAAACTACACAACAGCACAAAAATGTACCATCTATACTATTAAAAGAAAATGAGTTTAAATAAATCTACCTATGAAAGTTGTTTGGACCATTTCCATTAAATTTTTTTTTGGACTTCCCCTTTATTTTCTCTAACCAAACAATATTATTATTAATGACCATATTAATAGCAACTAAAGCAATATTATTCTCCCCATAATTATATTAATGTATCTTACAAATTTAATACTTTGATAATTTTTTTTTATTTTGTTAATAAAAACAAAAACTATATGATGATTTTCATATAAATTTTAACTCTTAATATAACCTTTTCAATATCAAAGATAACCTCTGACCTATGTTTATTCGTATGTTATTATTATTAACTAGACATTTAAAAATATTGGCTTGCATCAATTCTTTTTGGGTCCGGCTATCAAATCCAAATTAAAATAGCTGTAAAATACATGTAAATGATTTATGGATACATATAATTTATACAGTCCAAATTGATTCAGAAATTTAGAACCCGAAAAAGATTCGAAGTATCTGAAAACTCAAATTTTATCTGAAATCTGACCAAGAGAAACAAAACTACCAAAATTTTATCTGGATACCTAAAATATATTTCTAAAATTGATTTTTTATTCAAAACCAAAAAATTATTACCAAAAATCTGAACTCAACACTTGAAAAAATATATGTAATACCAAAAACTTATTTGAAATAACTAAATATACCTAATATATGTAAAATATTTAGATGTTCGATTGGACCTCATATAGAACTTAAACTCGAATAGAGACCTGCAGGTCCAGAAAAATACCCAAATATGTTTTTTCCATGGACCCAACTGAACTGAACATGTATTTTCGAGTCGGTTTCAATTTAATTTTTTGAGCTCGAGTAAAATGTTGAGACCCAAGACTCTAAGAGAGAGTTACATAAAAAACATACATACAAAATCTCAAATACACTAATTCATAAATTGTAAATATAATTTTAAAAAATATTTTGCTTCTATATAATACAACTTTGTAAACTAATATTGTATAATAAACCAATTTTTTTTTATAATTCAAAAAGAACAAGAGCGGTTCAAAATTTGGATATAATATATATTTCAAAAATTACAAATAATGCAAATGCTTGATCAAATTTTACGTACAAAAAAGTATTCTTATGGAAGTCAATATATATTGATATATCAAAAATATTCTTTAAGTAGATTAATAATAGTCTTACATATTATTTTAAAGGTTTTTTTCAAATTCATTTTATTATATTCTATCATTACTATATACGAGTAAATAAATTCATAACTCATATATGAAAATACAATGACAACATTCGACTAGACCGAAATAACAATATTATAACAATTTTTAAATAATATATATATATATATATAATAATAATAATAGTTATAAATTTATTTAATATTTTTTTTACACTCCACAAAAAAATACATGCGTTTCTTAAGCGCGGATCAAAATCTAGTAACATATGTTATTATAGCAAAAATAAACGCTACAATATATGTACTTATTATAGCACACGAAAAGACGCTATGATATGGGGGATGTCTACCATAGCCCAGGTTGCCAGAGCGTTTACAAAAATATGATTTTACTATTTTGATAATTATATAAAATATAAATATTGTTAAGTTATTATTCAACCACTGTTGCATTTGGTAATTAACCAGTCATAAGTATCCTGCAAACACTACATGAAAATCCCTTGTTGGTAGCGTCGTAAAAATGCTACCGATATGAATAGTAGCGGTTTTAGAGGCGCTATGTTCATACACGCGACCAAAAATTTTAGACTTTTTGTAGCGGTTTTCTAGAATGCTATGTAAGCTTCTTTATAATAGCAGTTATTTTATGCAATTATTTTATTAATAATAATGGTTATTTTATGCAATTATTTTATTAATAATAGCGATTATTTTCTGCAATTATTTTATTTATAATAGCGGTATTTAATTGCTACTATAAACTTAAATTTTGTGTAAATGTATAGTTATTACTTTCGCTATTGATTGATGTGCTATATATATTATGGACAACGAGAACCGAGAACCTGGACAGTATTGTTTCAATTTGTTCATGAAATTAATAACACTAAGATATGAGATTAAAAGCCAAAGTACCATACATAAAAAGATATCCAACAACAAGTTGATTCTCCAACAACAAGTTCTTAAAAAGATATCCAAGAAAAAGGCTATCACAAGTTCATTCTCTAATTCAACAGATAATGAGGAATTCATTAGGCCAAGCTATTGGAACACCTAAAGCATCATCAATGAACTGAATCTCTGAATTTCCTCTCCAAACCGGTGCTTCTCCAATTTTAACAACATCGACCCATACCTTGCTTGCATTAGGACCCAAAGAGACAAAATGAACTTTAGCTTCTGGATCGGTTGAAAAAACTCTACCTTCAGCCACCTTATTGCCTGATCCTTTGCAGTCTAAGAGGATGCACTTTCTTTTACCACTTTTGCTGCTATCAGAGCTGTGACTTACACTCTAGCAATGACAATTAGAGACAGTTCATCAAAAGTCTATCACAACAGAGATCCATTACTTAAGCTTTAAAACTTAGAGGGTTTTGAATATAATATTACATGCTGAGAGTTGTTCTTTGATTTCGTCTCCTTCATGGCTTGCTGACTAATCTACTGAATCTTATTCAGAGGCCATGGGATTTTCATCTTAACTGCATGACTCATCAGAAACTGGTCTCCATTGATAGGCATCTTCAACAACTGCCACATCAACCTTCACTATAGCAGCTCCTGGCCCCAGTGGGATGTCGTTTACCAGATCATCTGGGTCCGTGGAACACAAACGACCCTCAGCAACAATTACACCAGTTGAATTCCAATCATAGATGTTTATCTTATCATCACTTGTCACCTTAGTAGAAAAAAAGAAATAATAAATTCAATTTTCAGTTTCACATACAATTTAACAAAAGAGACCGAGAAATACATACCGCTGAGCCAGCAGTCTTATGACTTGGAGAGTCCATTTCACTGTCCAATATGAACCTATCTACTGGCCATGCGATAACTTGTCCCACAGCTTGCCTCAGTGTTCTGCCAGTTACTGAAGGCCTCCATAGTGGCCCTGCTTCTTGCTCCTCATATGACTTGACAATAATAGCAGCCGTGTTAGGACCTATTGGAATGCGTCCAATCTTGTACGATGCGTCAGCTGAAACAAACTCTCCTGCCCCAATAACAACCTCTTCCTCTACACACCAATCCAAAATCTGACATCCACATCCCCCTTTGTAAGCATCAGTATTCACTTCAGAGGTAGACCCAACTTCTACTCTCCTCGATTCAGTCAAGTTATGAAGTTGTTCCTGCAAGCCACGAACTACATCCAGTAGTTCTGCTTGTTTGGCCTCAAGTTTCATGACGTGTGTGTCTCTGGCTGCCAATATAGCTAACTTTGAAGCAGTAATCCCTCGGCCTAGACCTCTAACTCTTCCTGGTCTGTCTTGTCCTAAGACTTTACTCACAGCATCTTCTTTAATATTCGTGCTAGCAGTGGAGTCCAGTTCACTATCAATTGTTTTGATTTTTTCCTGTTTCAAATATGTGATATGGGTTAGATAATATAAATATAGTAAGACATCAAATCAGTAGTTGATTGCTCACAATGGTTTCTTCAAATTCTGGTCTCGCGGGTCTCCCATCCTTATGTGTGTGTGCTTGAATCCAAACCTTACTTCTTGTAACCTTTTCAGGCTCCTTACTCTGCTTCTTCTACAATTACCAGAATAAAAAAATACCAGATTATGCTATTTAATTAACAACATATCTTGTACACTTTAAGTAAAAGATACATACCATTTTATAAGTTAGACGAACCATTCCTCTGCGGCATGTAGTGTGCGGGATCTGACTCCTACGCAATTCCCTGAAGTGGGCACTTGTTTTCTTCAAAAGAAAACCAAAGATTAGGCTTCATGGTCTCTATACACATACATACTATTGGAGAAAATAGTTGTACAGAAGCAACCTTAAATTCTTCTCCCTTCTTGCTCTTCACCCAATTAAGCCAAGTTGTCAGAGACGGGATATTGCTTGGTTTTAAGTTAATAATCTGTTCCCTGCTACTTATAGCACGGATATTGGCCACCAGCCGCGATTTTGATGCCCTGAAGAGACCACCCATTTGTTTTATAATAGCATCCTTTTGCCATTGTTCTTTCAGGTTGAACCTTGCCTACAAAATAGGCAGAAATTATCACTAATATCATTGCCATGTCATGCTACGAGTTACTTGTATAATCTCTTGATAATACCTGAATTTCCTCCCACATTGTGTCTCTCGTAAGTTCATCGAGTTGCCTCCAGTCTTCGAGTAACACTGATACATGCTCTCTCACAAGAATACCCAGAAAGGATGAAAGTAGCACTGAGCCATCTCCAATATGCTCGCCGAGAGTGTTAAATTCAACGTCAATCTTATCCTCAGGATTTTTAGCAAATCTACTCAATCTGGTTGGTCCTCTTCCTCTCCTTGTCTTGGTATTCGACTTCTGTTTGTCCTCTGCAGCTTCTGGACTTTTTTCTTTATCTTTTCTGAAGTCTTTTTCTGGCTGCTCTTCTCCTTGAAGCTCTTCTTCTTGAAGCTCTTCTTCTTGAAGCTCATCTTCTTGATGCTCATCTTCTTGATGCTCTTCTTCTGTATAATGTGTTCGATCTTCTTCATGATGCTCTGCTTCATGCTGTGTTTGCTCTTCATCTACTTGTGCCTTCAATAACTTGTGTTTTTTCCCAGACTTAAGTGGTTCTACGCTAGCATCTAGTCCTCGTTGGCGCTTACTGCGACGTTTAATCATCCCATACTCCATTATCTTTATCCTGTAACTAACGTAAACAAACAGTTACAAATAGATATCAAACCAAAACCTGTTACTAGTCATATCCCTATTACTCCACAACTAAGACCCCCTCACAATCATCTCTACAACAGAAACTCTCATCGTCAGAATAATCATTTCCCAAATCTTCATTCTCCTCAACTAATACTGGTCCAGCAGCAAACTCTTCTTCTGTCTCTAACTCGTGATACCCTCTAGGTGGTGCCCTCATAACCACAGACCAATCAGAAGAGTCATCATTGGAATAAAACACTTGCTTTGCTTGTGAAGGCAGAATGTATGGATCTTTTTGGAATGCTGCTTGGTTTAAGTGGAAGTTCACAACCGTAAAACCATCTTCTACCTTCAACCCATGTCCTTTGTTGGCCCACTTACACCTGAAGAGTGGCACGTGGAACATATGGTAGTCGAGTAGTATAATCTCTTCTATCACTCCATAGCAGGATATTATATCTGCCATATGTTTACTATCTTTTGCACTAGATCGACACATACTGAAAGCATCATATGCCACCCCACTGTTCTGAGTCTTCCTCTTTAGCGACTCTATCTGAAAGCGATGTCCATTGATGATTAAGCCTTTGTACCTTGCAACTGTATTTCGTGGTCCAAATGCTAACCATTTTAGCTTTTTCGATTGCTCCTCTGGGTTAGAATAAATCTGATGACAACAGAGATAAGATGATGTTAGTGCTAAGAATAGTAAATGTGAGTTAAGGAAACTCGATGTCAACTGCTACATATACCTTATCCTTTGCCCATTGTGTAAACTGTTCCACATGTAACTTCCATAACAGAGTTTCATTTTGCCGACAACGAGAATCCTTCTCTTGCAACTCTTCCAAATGCATACTGACATAAGCAGCAACAACAAGTATAAACAGACATATACAATCATAAATATTAAGTAAGCAATTTATCAACTTACTCAATATATGGATCCATAACCGCTGTGTTCATTAGAACATATCTATGTGCAATGTCCCGCTCTTTATCTGAAAGTATAACATCTTTGGATTTCTGGATTGGACGGCCTTCAAGTATGTCATCATCTAAATCAACATCTTCATTACGACTCGCAGGATGATTAATTGGTACAGATTTTTGAAGAAACTCCATGCAGAAGGCAATACATTCTGCTGCCATGTAACCCTCTGCCATACATGCTTCTAGCCTTGCATAATTTCTAACAAAGGACTTCAGTGTTTTCATGTACCTAAAGATCAAAACATAATAGCTTTTGTCAAATATTTATCACAACAAATATAATATTCAAAGAGGTAAACAAAATAATATTACCTTTCAAATGGATACATCCATCTAAAGTGTACAGGCCCTCCCAAACGTGCCTCTCTACCTAGATGTATAGGGAGGTGGAACATTATATCAAAGAGTGATGGGGGAAAGAACCGCTCCATCTGACACATTGTCTCAACAAGCTCACTCTCTAATTCCAATAGCTTTTCAGGATCAATCACACGCTGACACAGTCTGCAGAAGAAGTTGCATAGTCGAGTCACTGCAATCCTAGGGCCTTTAGGAAGTAATTTTCGTAATGCAACACGTAACTTGTTTTGCAGAAGAACATGATGATCATGTGACTTTAAACCCATAATCTGAGGAGGATCCAGGGAAACACAATTTGCAATATTAGCACAATAGCCATCTGGTCCTCTAAATTCAGATAAACCTCTTGCAAAATATCTTCTTCTCATCCTTTGTCAACCAATAAGAAGTTGGAGGTAAGTATATCCTTTTTCCACGTACCTCAGTGTGTAAGGACCTGCGGATACCCATGTCTTCTAAATCTTGTCTAGATTTCACACAATCTTTTGACTTTGCACTATGCATCAACATGGCTAGTATGGCGTCAGACACATTCTTTTCCACATGCATTACGTCAATGTTATGACGTACCGGCATATCCTAATACATAAAATAATTAGAAACGGTTAGAACATGGTAAACATATAGTTCAATCACAAAGTAATGAGAAAGTACTACCTTCCAGTAAGGTAAGTCGAATAGAATTGACCGTTTCTTCCACCTCCATTGGTCAGTATCTTCTTCATATGCTTCACCTTCAATCTCATCACAATCATCCACACATGATTTTCTCTTCTTGCCTTTATTCTCTAAAGGTTTTCCAAAATCATTCTTGAAGTCCTTGAGCATCTCAAATATGTCAGATCCGGTTTGAATTCTGCTTGCAGTACCTTCCTCTACAGTATTGTCAAACCATGCTTTGCGGCGTCAGTAAGGGTGCCGTGGCCTCAATCGTCTCCTATTGCCCAAATAAACCATCTTTCGACTAAATTTCAACCACCTGAAAGGTGTATCCTTTCCACAAACAGTACACGCTTGTTTCCCTTTCACTTTACAACCAACCAGTGTCCCCAAACCAGGATAGTCGCTGATAGTCCACAACGGAATAGCTCGGAGGGTGAAATTATCACTGGATAATGAGTCATATGCCTCATACCTTCATTCCACAAGTCAATCAGATCATCTATCAATGGAGCAAGATAAACGTCGATGTTGTTGCTTGGTGCAGTTGGACCATGTATGAGGAGACTCAACATTATGTTCTCTGCCTTCATGCACAGACTGGGAGACATATTGTAGTTTACCAAGAAGACTGTTCATGTGCTGTACTTTGTGTTCTGAATGGAGAAAGGATTCATACCATCTGTAGATAGTCCAAGGCGAAGGTTTCTCGGATCAGAAGCAAACTCTGGCCATTTATCATTAACCTAATTCCAAGTCAGTGAGTCCACCGGGTGTCGCATGGTATCATCTTCACTACCATTGCTGAAATGCCATTGCATATCCTTAGCCATCCTCTTCGATCTAAACATCCGCTTCAGTCTTTCTTTGATAGGAAAATACCGTAGTACCTTTGCTGGAATCCCAATCTTTTTTCCCCCGTACGCTTATCAATTTCCCATCTTGAAGCACCACATCTTGAGCAGCTATCCATATCCTCATACTGCTTCCGAAAAAGAATACAATCATTCTTGCAAGCGTGAATAACATCATAACCAAAACCAAATATCTTCAGATATCTTTTGATGTCGCCTGTGGACTTTGGAAGGACATTCCCTTGAGGCAGCATGTCTTGAACCAATGTCAAAATCTGATCAAAATAATTCTCTAAAATCCCACTCTTAACTTTTATGTGATACAAGCTCATGATTGCAGATATCTTACTGTAGTTGGGACAGTTGGAGTAGAGTGGAGTTTCTGCATCCAGCAATTTCTTCTTGAACTCAGAGTCTTCTTCACCTTTACCTACCTCTTGTTTCTCTCCGGTTTGTGGATTTTCTTCAGCATTAGCAAACGCAGTTCTAAACAAATCGTACGCTTCTAAGTGGTCAACACTCTCAAAATCAACTGTCTTCGTATTTATTATCTCTCCATGAACGCTCCAACAATCATTCCTCTTGTACTTCTTATCCATCCCCCTTACGACTAAATGCTCCACGACTGTGTTGATACTTTGATGACACATGTTCCGACAGTCGACATAGGGACAAAAGATTTGCAGAGGGTTACCCAACCTCAACGCTGATTTATTCACGAAATCAGTTGCCCCCTTTTCATAATCATTGCTTGCCCTGTAATATATCAAACAATTAAAAAGTTAAATAAACTTCAAAGACTCATTTGCATTTACAAAAAATAATGAGTAAACATACCGTGGAAGCCAAACCCATGACTTGTCCATCTCATAACCCAGCTCCAATTTCACAGTGTCAATGAAAAAAAAACCGAGATGGTTTTCGAGAATCAGAATCCAATAGAAAAAAATCGAGATAAAAACCCTAATTTTTTTTTAAGAAATTAACTCGACGAATCTAAACCCACTAACCCTAAATAAGAAGAACGAACAATCGCTAAGATTGACGAACCTTAATTATAGCTTATTCTTCGCCAGTTAGATACGGAGGAGAGTGACGGAGTCGATGAGAATCTGAAAGATAAATCTCAAAAACGAGAGAGAGACTGGAAGTTCAATGGAGAATCTGAAAGATAAATCTGTAAAAATGAGAATCTGAAAGATAAATCTGAAAAAATGAGAGTTAGAGGAAAATAATGGTTCATGAAGCTTCGATGGAGGGAGACTGAAAGCTCGATGGAGGGAATCTGAAAAAAGGCGAGTTAGAGGGAAATGGCTTCTAATTTTCGATAAGTCTGATATTGGTGTACTCCTTAATTTGGTCCTTAGCATTTTTTTTATTAATACATTTGTTGTTGATTATTGGTAGGACTTTAATAGTCTTTAGAGTTTTGTAATTGTTTATCCTAACCAAAGTTGATAAATAGTGTTCTCTAAAATCATATTAACCTCATATTAACATACTATCAAAATGAAAACATTTAACATACTCAGACACCAACTTTGATAAAAACTATTACAATAGAAACCATAAGAAGTGTACCATAACAATACATGCCAATAAGTCATTACAATACATGCCAATAAGTCATTACAATCGAAACCATAAGTCATTAAAACAAAGGGACAACACACAACCAACATGCAAACAAACAACCACCAAATTAACTACCCGTGACTACACTCACCAGTCTTTCTGCTCCCATATTTCCTCAGTATCTCGCGACACTCTTCGCTTTCCGGACAAACACAGAGCAGAGGAGCAGTTTTCTCATCTCCAACGACATTGAACACAAACAAGTTTCCTATGTCGGCTCTGTTATCACGACATAACTTGGTCCACCCTCCTCTAATGTAATACATGCCGAGTGATTCGTTAAACAGCAAATTCGCAGTCCATAAGTCCCCCTCCTTTTTCACTAGTATCACCTCTTGGAAATGTTTGTTCAAAGCAGCAGAACGCGTAGCTACCACAGGAAGATGCTGCAATCACATAACAAATCAAAAGTTAGTCTTATTTTAGATTTGAAATAGAGACACATAACGCCTAACTACTTACAAGTTTGTCTTCGGTGAGATTTGTAGAAGTGATCTCAGCCAAAAAACAGTACTCGAACGACAAACGGGACAATGGCCCTGTTCCTCCTGTAACATAAGAAAAAAAATTCACGTCAAAAGAAGACGGTGAGTTTCAATCACAAACTTACAATCTCACCTGCAGCAGCATCCGCGTCGACTTCTTCCTTGATCATGTGAGGAGGTGTATACTGAATCTCACAAAAGCTTGGACCAATAGGAGTTACATGGAACACCATTTCTCCTTCCTTTTTGAAGATGACAAGGTCACCGATTCGAAGGTTATGTGCTTTGGCGAATTTTTTCCAGCCTCCGGTGAGTCTCCTGCCTTCTTGGTTCACTTCCCAAGTCTGATCTGAAGCGTCCGATCTTAGTTTCCATGTGGTATGGGTCGTCTTCCCTTCTACGTGCTTTGAGAAGAAGGTAAGTGGTATTTTCTGCAAGTCAGAGAAGACAAAGTCAAGAACAACTAAATATTAGACACATATATGGAGGAAAAAGAGAGAGACTGTATCTACCACGCCACTGTGGAAACCGGGAAGGAGAGGCTGAAAAAATGAGGTTCATGCGGAATCTCCATCTACAAACAATAAACGAATGATGAAAGGCTCGGGTGTAATGAGATTATGCTTAAAAGTCTTATAAAAGACTTACAAATGAGGTTCAAGAGAAATAGTTTCCTATCTCCATTTCATTTACCCGAGAATACACAAACATACAATCAGCAGTTTAATGCTATAATAAGAACAATTCAATGTGTTGCACTCACATACACTACACGTTTAAATGACCAAGTCAATGTGTTGCAATCATATACACATCACGTTTAAGAAAGAGATAACCCGAGTTCAATCACAAACATACAACCACGTTCAATCACGTTTAAGGATGCAACTCAACCCGAGTTCAATCAAATCCTTATCTTTCAGAATCTACAAACAATTAACCCTTATCAACATCAACCCCTATCTTTCAGAAACTACAAACATTTAATCCCTAATTACATGCAATCGTCAGAAGCCTAGATGTAACAAACCTTAATTTCAATCGACATCAACCCTTATTTTAGAAAATCTATCATTCAATCATAAACATACAATCAATCAAATACACTAAACGGCCTAATCCTATACGACAGACAAGGGATAGAGCGATACCTGATTTCGATTAGAATCGGCGGAGAGAGTGGGTCTCTGGATTTCGACGGAGCCTTGGGTCTCTGGATTTCGACGGAGAAAGGGGTCTTCAATGTCACGGACAGGAGAACGGCACCGGATTGCTTGAGCAGTCGCTGACGAGAGAGAGAGAAGCGATGAAAATATTTTTGTTAAAAACCGCGGATAATATTGATGCTCTTAGGCGCTTAACAAATTAGGTTTCCGCGCTTAACAAAGGTAGCGTTTGTTTCAAAAAGGTGCTACGAATAACTAAACGTGACAAACTCGTTTATATGGAAACTTATCCGTAGCGTTTAGAAAAAAGGAAACGCTACTAAACTATAATCCATAGCAAAACACACTTAAACGCTACTATATTATGCTATCAATACCTTAATTTCCTGTAGTGAAACGCAACAATTTTTTACCAATGTACTAGTCATCCAAATCTCTTACTAAGCTTAAAACCGCAACCACCCGCATCTGTAGCCGCATGCAACCGATGCCGTTATACCAGTCAGGCCCTATGAATTTTTTTTTGTGATTTTGTTACACAACGCTATGTAATATTTAGCTATCATATAAATGTATAAAGCAATTTACATGTCATATTTTTATTTATCCTTTAGTATTTTACTATTAGATTTTAAATTATCATTTTAAAGTAAAATTATTATTTGATAAATATAGATTTTATCCATTATAATGATTTTTATTAACCAAATTTTAATATTTGGGTAAACTAGTCCAAAGAATATCTGCATACCAACAATTTGTACATTTGTGTCAGAAGCGCTTTACGTTTGAAACATCAAATATCTCCATTCGCAATTTTTTTTTTCACATGCAATCGATTGTAACCGATGCGTTTAAACTATAGACTAATTACTATGTATCTTATTCTATTGTTCATGAAACTTATTGTAAGTTTCCAAAATACAATTATCTATTCGATATATATATATATGAAAATTTGATTCATGTTAAGATTGGGTGACAGACCAAGTCTCTTCTTTGATTTCCTTTTTTTTTGTTCGAAGAAAGTCTTTGGAGCTATTTTCATTTTGTGTGTCATTGAGAAATTATGAAAATAAAATATTTCTTTGTTTTGAGATTGTTATGATTTTAAAAGTATACTTTGGATAATAATTTTTAATAACTGTATGCATTTAATAACCCATAGATATATGTTTATACTCGAATGAACTAAGGATGTGTTATTGGTTTATGATTGATTTAGAAATTCATATAGTATTTAAAATCAAAATAAAATATACATATTGTTAGATCTAATATATGACTTAATTAGTATTTACAAATCATGAGGCTTTTCCTCGAATTTGAGTTTTTTTATTTTTTTACAAAGAAATCCATACAAATCCAATATGAAATTATATCTATTGGTAAATTTGTATGATTGAATAATACCTGCTTTGAATCAGAATTTATATCTAAAGCAGAGCGTGAAGAGGCAATGGTTGTGGGGACAAAGAAAAAAACGGTAGAGCGTGTGAGATTATATGAGATACCAAGAGAATTGTACAAAAAATATGAGGCTATCGAGAATAATTATCAATGATCATTACATGACAATGTATAAAAAGATGATGGAGCTCTTAATTACATAGCTCGAATGTGACCTAAACTATTCATGAGATTTCTTACATTCAACATAAATTGTACATTATAAATATTTATACACAATTTAATTTACATGCTATTTTTGTATGTAAGGAGTCGTATTATCTAATGATTGATACTGGTTATTTTAGGTTTATTGTAATCAAATTTCATCTCTAATATTCATTATTGATTGTGTTGTGTTTCTTGCAACTGAAAAGGGGAATATAACGGTTTTTCTCCTCTTCATAAACTTGGAATCTTATTGGGAATAAAGTTTTGATCACATGTTTAGTGTTAGAACATAAAACATAAAGGAAACTACATGTTTATTTGTTAGAACATAAACCATAAAGGAAATTGTATGATTAAATATCCACAAGTTGTTATAGCTTGTGAAGGTTGTATCGAGTTAACATGTTTAATGGTGATTTAGACTTGTTAATGGTTGTTTTCTGAGTGTTTATCTCAAAGTCATACATGGCGAAAGCACTAAATGAGAATCAATGGGAGTTAAGTTATGTACAAATTAGTGCTAAAGCTGATAAATCATTCAGGAAATGGCAATTGTGGTGGCTCAAAAATATTTTGAGTCATTCACTATAACATATTATCACATTGATTGTTAAACAAATTTATGGTGATTACTAATTGACTAGTATTGCACAAGTAAATGCTTATGCTTGTTCTGAAAGTTGAAATGCGAAAGTTAGATTTGAAATTCACATGCTCTAAGCCGTTAATTAAAACTTTCAAAAAATATGCTGTAGAGACGCAAAATCAAATATATTACACTAACAAACACATAATGATTTCATTTGGACAAGAAGAGATTGAAGAAGCTTCACTCACAGTCTTCTATACAGAAGTAGTGTTTACAATCTGTTTAGGAATTGTATCAGTTAACTTTTCTCAAAAAATATGTTGCATTTTGAAAAATAAAATTAAACATATTACACTAATATGTACATAATAATATTTTTTTAAAATTTGGACATGAGGAAAGACTCCTAGTTCTATTGATATTGAACCAAATAAGAATTTTGAATATCATGTGTCTTGATAACTCTATATTAAGCTCAACACTTCATGTCATTACTAATATTACATGATACAACTGTTTTAAAAAGAAAAGACTTACATTCCTAACATGGCATAATATATTGTTGACAAATATATAATTGCAACTCACAGAATCTTCAAAGCTGTTTATGGCATTTGGATATGTCTATTCACTCTGATGGTGTATTAATACTGAAGTTTCAGTTTGTTTTTTTTCATTGTTTTGGAAATAACATTGAGAACATCAACTGTTTTTGTAGTTACATTAGTCAAAGATAAAACAAATAAATAGTAGAGTATACAAATATAACACTTTCTTGGAAGAAAATTGCAGATATGAGATAAACTTCACTAAAACTCAAAAGTGGAAGGAAAAAAACGAAGATAATCTTCATTTTTGGTGTTCTTGGGGTCTTTAAGGTTAAATAAAAGAGAAACGAAAAGATAGAAAGTGAATAGAAATGAAAGAAATAAAAGAGCATATTTGCAAAGTTCTATCTAGAGTTTTTGGATGTTGACACGGAAAAAAAGAAAAAAAGAATGTAAGAGAAGCTTAAGATGAAAAGAAGGGAATGTATCTAAACTAGAGAAGCTTATAAGAAGAAGAAAGTGTATCAGTGAGATGAAGAGAGTGTATCAAAGTGAAAAAGATAGTATGAGAATAAACTTCAACAAAATGAAATAAGATATTTAAATTTGATGTATTCTCAACAAACTGTTACGAATCATTAAAATTGTGGCTTATTTTTTATCTTAATTAAGTCTGATCTATTTCAATACTTTATATGATAAACCAAATCAAATTGGCTTAAATTCAATCCACAGCCTTTCTTCATCACTTTTCAATTGACAAGAAACAAGACATATTAAAAACACATGTTATATAAATAAAATAGTGAAAAAAAGCTTCTGGAAGAAGAAACTGCAGTTCTTGAAGAAATGCATACTAGCCCCACTGACTTGGTATAAATTGTTATACTTGACTTGTCAGACACATTGATATCGGTGATGAGGGGATTTTTCGGTGAACTGCAATTGAACCGATCTCTTTCTCGATTATCTTTATTGTTTATTGATTAATGATTTATTTGTTTCTTTATTCCTAATTGTTTTTGTTTGGTACATTAATTTATTTCTGTTTTTCTATTCTCGATCATGTTGTCTATAATCAATAAAATATAAGTTTCAGGGATAAACTTGTTGACGAGATTTCTTACATTATATTTCAAGTATATATGTTTTGTAAAATTATTAGTCCGTACAGAATATTCCAACCGAATTGTGTTAACTTGGTTCATATTACAACAAAACCGTTAATTGGTGTTCATGAGATTTTGGAAATGAAGAAAAGGAGAAAAATTGAAGGAAAAAATACATAATGAAAAGAAATGAAAGAAATAGAAAGAATAGATTTGCAAAGTTATGTTGGAGTTCTTGGATGTTGGGAAGAAAAGAAAGTAAGAAAGAAAATATAATGTATGAGAAGCTGAAAATGAGAAAATGAGAAAAAGAGAAGATAGTTGAAAAACCTTGAAAAAGGTACATAAACCATAATAATTTTAACTTGAACTGATGAGGATAATATATTTATGATGTGGTATTTTATTCAAAATTTAATTTATTTTGAAAGAGTTCAACTGAAGACATAAAAAATACGTTTTGAAGGATTTGAATGATCTAATGAGAATTTTAAGAGGTGTTAATTTTTGATGGATTTGAATAGAGTTTATATATAAAGACAATCTACTGTTATTCACTAGTTGATTTTAATTCTTTCTTATAACTCAAGTGTTATTGATTCTTGTATTTACAATATTTCATTCTAAGAATTTAAAATTAGTGTTATTGGTTCTTGTATTTATAATATCATTTTAATGAAGTTTAAATTTACTATTATTCAATATAAGACTAAAAGTGATGAGTTAAAATTTAGTTTTATTCATATGTAGGAGTTGTAAAACTGTTGGGTGATGTTGTTATTACTTTTAGGAGTAATTTATGCAATCACAATCCACACTTTACCTATAGATTTTCAAATGAAAGAACCAACTTCAAAATTATCAACTCACTTTTTGTATGTGTGTTTATTCTTTGATATTATTTTCTTATTTCTTTAAAATTTTCTTCTTCCTCTAATAAAATAGGTGTAGGTAGTGAAACAATATTTCCAAATAATATTGGCTAAATCCCCAATATTGTTTTGTTATTTATCGATTATTTTTTATTTTCAGATACTATTGGCTCAATTTCATCACCTATATTTCTTCATGCAACGAAAAAAGTATGCATTTGTAAGTTAATATGTATTTTTGGACTCCATATAATCTTTAATGCTCTTTTGATTGACAACAATAAATGATTACATTTTAATTCCAAAAGACATAGGGATCTATAGTTTTTTCTTTCCTCCCTGCAGTATTTTCATTCTTTTGTTTACATTGACAAGAAATTTGTCAATGATAATATTCGATTGCTTGGAATTTAAAAATTCTTATAATATATATATATATATATATATATATATATATAGATATAACTGTTATGATAAAAATCATAAATATACTGATATTTATTCAAATCAGTGGTGAATCATTCTAAAATCTGACGTATTTGAATTGATAAATCAAAATATAATAATTTTTAAATCTAGCCTAGTTTAAAATCTGTTGGTTTTGAATGTAACAAAAAACTTACCAATCATTAGTGAAGCATTCAAAAATTTTAAATTTTTAAATCTGGTGGAGTAAAAGAATTCGAAAAAAAGAGAAGCTTTCAATTGTTGTTTGTCTAAATAAGCCTTTTGATACTTTTGATCATTTTGGACATGTTTTATCCTTATGTAATGAGAAAAATAATAAACTAAATTAAAAAAAAAATATGAAAAGCATTGGAAACATTAGTATGTCTATTAATAAGAATAGTGGAGTCAATGTTATTTTATGTTCTAGCACACACAAATACTCATTCTACCCATCTACTTAGTCTAGAATTTGGATAGTAAGTTGTACAAAGATCTATCTTGGGTATGCAATACAAACAATACTTTCTTTTATATTCTATCTTAGCTAGATTTCGCTAGATGATATTCAAACAAAGTTTCTTCAGTCTACTTATAGCTTTATTACGATTATAACTGCGACTCTATGAAATATATTTTTTATGTGTCATAACTTATTCTATCTTTTACGTTATCATATGCGTAAAGAATAATAAACTTCACACCCTCTCTTCAGTGCTCTGCTATATGTATAATACATATTATAGGTAAATCACGAAAATATGAAAACTTCCATATTTCGATAAATAATTTTCTAAATATACTCTAAATCTCGCAAGATATCTTTTCTCCCATGTCAAAAAATCATCAAAACTACTTTTTTTATTCACTCGAACCTGAGTTATTTAAGAGAAAACAACACACACAAGTCCCTAGACCACACATGATTCACGTTACTATGATACTTATATCATTTTATATACTATCAGGTACAATAAAAATCTTAAAATTAATTTTTGGTTAATACTGCCTTTTGTATATTGAATAAAAGGGTCAAAAGTGCATGTTTGGATGTTTAAGGAGAAATCATAAGGATGTTTCTTTAAATTTGGAAGATTGTGACAAAAATTAAAACAACAAAAAATTCAGGTACCAAGGCTGAGAAATAGAAATATTCGCCGGTCTAGATTGTTAGTGAAAGTTTTGAAATTAATTTGAGGAGCAATATGTATAAACAGATATTTATGGGATAAATCTGTGATGAGTCAAAAGTTTGAAGTCATGTCTTGCAAAATTATCTAAATTGCCCATTGGTGCTCTTCGACAAGCTTTCCTTCGATACGCGATGGAAAGGGCTGATTTCGATGTAACGGAGACTGTGGGTGAAGCAGAAGCACGAAGAAATTGGAACTTTTGAATATGAGTGGATGAGTGACATCGCGAGTTGATGCCGCGGAAGAAGCTTGGTAGCATGACCATGAACTTGACGAGACCAAACCAACACGAAGGAGAACACACTGGTGAAGAGCTGAAGAAGATGATTGGAGGTCAGGAATGAACAGTACCTCTTTTGTGAATTTCTCTTTTTTCAGTTTTTATTTTATTTTTTTAATAAAAATTTATAAATCAATTACAAAATATTTAAATTAACTGAAGGATATAATGATATTAAAATGAATATAAATCTTAGTTACCTAAATAATTTTCTATAAATTTTGGGACAAACCTAAGTTGAAAATGATTCTTTTTTCAGTTTTCCCAATTAATATCTACAAGAACTAACAATTTACTTGTCTAATTCTTTCATTTCAGATTTTAAAGGAATACAAGTAAATTTGATATAGCCAAATATTTTAAATTTCATGACCCAAAACTGCAAAAAAAAAAAATAAATAAAAAATATTAAAACCACAAAATTTACGGATAAACCATAATAAAAATAAATCTAGAAAAACCATTCTCGTGGGCTGACTTGATACTACTTACGTTTTGGGCTCAAACTCCGTCCCATCTGATTTAAACACGTACATTAATTTTTGGCAAAAAATTGGTCCCTGTTATAAACCATCCGGTTTAGGAATGTCTTAAC
>JABAYD010050781.1:0-15216 GCA_014822095.1 Diplotaxis tenuifolia
AAGGTTTTATCCCTAAGGAGGGTTTTCTTTGGTAAGTTTTTTAATGAGGAAGACCTCATAGCATTCCAAGCTAGACTTGTTCCACATGGTCTAGCTTGAGGGGTGTTGAGTTAAATGGAGATTGCATATGTTTGAGATGATGAAATGAGGTACTTAAGAGATTGAGAGAAAGAAGGTTTTAGGGTCGGCTAGACCGCACAAGGCCGTACAGGCCGTATCGTTCGTACCGGTTGACCCTACGAGATGCCTCGACCATTTACCCGGAACGTGTAAACTTTGGTAAATGGTAACTCGGTCTTTGTTACCTTCCAGCTCATATCCGAACGTATGGGAGATGGATAGGACCGAGTAGGGCCAGCCAAAGACAGGCTGTAAAGTGGTAAGCATCTTGGTCCAAGATTCCAAGATGCTAAAGCGTGTGGCCCTTCCCATTGGTCCGGATTCAAACCAAAGGTGCCTTGGTCTTAACTTCACATGCTTCTTCTTTCTCTAATTTAGAAACGGTTGTACCTCTTCTCATATAAATATGCAGTCTCAGTCATTAATAAAAATTAGACAATTCTTGAGTATTCTTAGTCTCTAAATCTCATCTTAAACATTTAGTCTCAGATTTGCAAACTTCTTAGTCTAATATTTTCTAAATCTACCCAAACCTTTTTATTTCACTCAAATCCTCTAAAAATATCATTGGCTTGTTACGAAAGACTCATTTAAGCATTTGTGGCCCACAGTTTTTTTTTTTGTGTTTGATGTTAAACGTTTTGGTTTGTTATCAAGGATATTGGACTGAGATGTTGCATAAGTTTGGTTTTGGAAGAGGTGTCTTCCTTAGCGGTGTTCTCCAAGGAATTAGCTTTCTGATGTTGGTTTGCGAAGTTTTAAGTAGAAAGTTTGTATAGAAAGAGCTTTCTTACAATAGTTCTTTCGTATGCCATGTTTCGAGGTGAAACATTGCGGATTTTAAATGCTTTGTGAAGCATGTGGAACTTGGTCTATTGATTGTTAGGAATGAGTTTTGTTTTGAAGTTTTTTTTACATGATTTCCATTTGGAAGAATTCTTGTGGGAACCAAAATTCGCACTATCGATTTCCGTAAATTAAGGAACGTTTAGTTAACCTAACTTTTCCAGAGGTCTCGTATATCTGTTACACCACACGCCAAACAATCAAGGATACGAAAATTACAGAAAATATGAGAATCGAAAAAGAGAGCAAAGAGCGGTACAACGAAATAAAGCCTTTGCCACAAGATCTGACGGCGAGTTCCCTAGTTCTAGAAACCTAAGACTAAAATCCTATTTGAGACGCAGCTCGATAACAAAAACAGAAAGTTGCCTATTTGTCCTAAGTGCTAAGTTTTTCTATGTGATGAAAACTCTGAGTTGTATATCTTCTTCTTGGTTGAACCTTCTCCTTATATATTCCTCTTATAGGCGGTTTAGTCTTTCCTTTTCCACCCCAATTCGTGTTTATCAGAAATCTTCCATTTTTCTCGGTCTTCATATTTATCCTTTGGAAAACTTCTATTTTTCTCCAAATTTGACATTTATCTGTTCCTAAAAATAATGGACAAACTGTCTTTACATCTTTGGGCTAGATTTCCGTGGGAACCAAAATTCGCACTGTAGATTCCATAAATTTACGAATGTCAAGTTAACCTAACTTTCCCAGAGGTCCCGACTATCTGCTAACCACACGCTAAGCAATCAAAGATAAGAAATAACAGATAAAAGTATATGAATCGGAAAGGAGAGCAAAGAGATTTCTTATTCTGGATTTGCGTAAGAGCGGTACAACGACAATAAGCCTTGGTCACAAGAGCTGAGGCGAGTTTCCCTAGTTCTAGTAACCTAAGACTAAAAGCCTAGTTGAGACGCAGCTGGATAACAAAAACGGAAAGTTGCCTATTTGCCCTAAGTGCTAAGTTTTTCTGTGTAATGAAAGCTCTGAGATCGTGTCCCTCTTCTTGGCTTCGACCTTGTCTTATATACTCCTCCTCTAGGCCGTTTAGTCTTTCCTTGTCCGCCTTGATTCATGTTTATCGGAAATATTCCATTTTTCCTCGATCTTCATGTTTATCCTTTGGAAAACTTCTATTTATCTCCAAACTTGACATCTATCTTCTCCTGCAAACACTGGATAAACCATCATCGTATCTTTGGGGTGGATTTTTAATAAAGTCGTGAGTGGGCCTTTATCGCGTTTTAGGACCTTTCGGGCCGTTTTGCGCTTTTGGCCGTTTTACTTCTTTTATAGAAATCGTTCCATAATACGATGCTTTTTTTTATAAACGTCTCGAGTCAATTGTATAGATTGGTAACCTTTGGTGTTTCATTTAACCGTTGTCATTTTATATGATTTACTCGAGTCTTTACGAGAAAACAAGTCTTTTGCGGTTTTTATCGTAAAGTCCCAACGATAATACGGATTGAGACGAAACTAGAGATGTTCCGATCACCGTTCAGAGCATGATCGAATCAAGGGGCATATGCCTTGTGTTCGGGCAATGCAGATGGTGAGGTTCGGCTTGGCCGGTATTGGGCTGAACGACTTTGTAAGCTCGCCGGCTCGGCGAGGTAGACGGTACAGCCTGCTCGCCAAGACGTCGAGCTAGTTGGGCTCGGCCTGCTCGGCAAGCTAGACGGTACGGCCAGATAGCCAAGACGGAGAGATATTTTGGCTCGGCCAGCTCGTCGGCTTGGCGAGCTGGATGACACGGTCTTGTTCGCCAAGACGGCGGGCTGGTTTGGCTCGGCCAGCTTGTCAGCTTTGGCAAGCTGGATGACACGGTCTAGCTCGCCAAGACGGCGAGCTGGTTGGGATCGACCAGCTCGCCGGCTTGGCGAGCTGAATGACACGGTCCAGCTCGCCAAGACGGCGAGCTGGTTTGGCTCGACCAGCTCACCGGCTTGGCGAGCTGGACGTATACATCCAACTCGCGAAACCGGCGAGCTGGTCGGTCTCAACCAATCTTGCTAAGTCGGCGAGTTGGACAGCCTTGTTGTTGTTTATCCAGTTTCCCGGTGATTTTCATGGTAACGACCGTTAGGTTTACGGAGCTCCTTTGTTCGAAAAGTCTTTAGAATTCTCCTCGACATGTTCTCGCATCTTTATAAACCTACTTTGAACTTTGCGGAGAATTTTGGTCGTTGATTCCGTTGTAAACGATTTTGACCCCAACAATTAGCCCCCCAATTCGTAAGAATCGTAGAGTTCTTGCGAGCGGTTTGAACTTGTTAGGCAAGTTTGGTAGAATTAAGCGGAACTTTAATGACCAAAAGTCCGAAGATGAATAGTAAAATCTTGCTTATAAATATGTGGAGTAAGTTTTGAAAATTTTTACTCACTTCTTCCCACATAGTTTATTCTAAGGTAGAGAAGTCTCTCTCTTTTTCTTTTCCCCCCTTAAGATCTTTGATCATGTTTTCAAAGAGGAGAACTCACTCCGAGACAAGCTCCAAACGTTATAGTCTTGGCGGGTCTAGCTCGCAAAATTGCGTCGTAGAGCCAAAGAAAGAGTTCGTGATGCCTTTGGTTGACCTTGAGGAATGTGTATCGAGCGGCATGAGAGACGCAAGGCCTGCCAAGCCTGGGACTTGGGTTCCGCCTCCATTCTATGCCAATCGCATTGTTGGATGTCCGAGTCTAACTAGTCCCAACAGTCTTCATTCCATTCGTCTTTTTTGTCTCATTTAGAACGCGGTGGAATTTCGTCTTCCGATGGCTGGAGAAGATGATAAGATCGCACCTGAGGGCTATTTCACGTGCTATGATGTGTTCTTGATGCAGTGTCATCTGTGGTTCCGATTCCGGAGATCGTTGTTCGATTCCTACATCGTCTCTGGCTGTCGATAAGTCAAATGACTCTGTGCAGCTTACAACAACTTGTCGGGATTTTGGTGCAGAGCTATGAACGAGATATAACTCTTGATGTCGACCACCTTGAAGGTTTACTAAATCTCGAGGGGGATTCAGGTCGGGTTTTAGGTAGGGTTCGGTTACACCCTTGTCGCGATAAGTCAATCGTTACTGACTTTACGACGAACTATCCTTCTTGGAAGAAACATTTTTTCTATGTTCGTGTCGATAGTGCATCGGTGGAGGCGAACTGCATCCCTCTTTTCAGGACAGATGGGGTCGGAAAGGTATCATGAATCGATTGCGTGCAAATTTTTTGTTTAAAATTCCGGTCTTATTTGTTTGCTTTTATCGTTCCAGAGACCAACCTGCTTCCTCTGTGTCCAGAAGGCATGCTCACTGTTAATAATTTGTTTCGAGGCGGAGAACGCCATTGTGATAGTTTTACTCCGAAGCGTGTTCGCCATAAAATTTCTCTCCATCGATCTCGATTTCTGCCAAACTCTCCGGTTCTCGATGAAGAAGAGCCGAGTATGGAGGGCTTTCTCCCCTACGAGTCTCCAATGAGGAGGGATAAGTCACAGTTTTGTAAGGATAAACACGTGGTTATTGACGACGATACATATGACGGTGCCGATTACAACCCTGATAACATACTCAAAGATTTCCTTGACAGTCAGGCGAATCTGAACGACCGAATATATACTGATGGATCGTCGAACTCTGATTTTTTAGATGGCGAGCCAAGCCATGTTCCATATTTCGCCAAAGCGTCCGAGCAAGTTAATCGGGTTAATCTCCGTTTGTTGGTATATAACCGAAAGATTTTGTTAACCCTTATTGCTTTTTGTATGGCCTTCTCATTAAGAGAGAAACTCTGAACGCGAGCACCACTGAGGTCCATATTGCCGATTTTTGTGCGGATTTGGCAGAGAGGGAGGTCGTTTGTCTCAAGGAAGAGATTAATGCGAAATCTCTTAACGCTCGAGAGTGGGCTGAGAGGGAAGTTACCCATGTGAGATACGAGTACGAGGCTGATTCTCGTCGCGTTATGGAGATGTCTGACAAAAAAGTTTGCCGCGCTCGCAGGGAGGGCAAGAGAGAAGTCGTTGAGATGGTAAAGATTCGTTGTGAGCGGTTTGCGACCGAGTACTTGGGATTTACGGATGCTCAAAAGGCTAATGGCGACTACCGTGAGTGTCGTGGTGTGGTTGGCGCTTGGACAGGGAGGAGAAGAAGCAGTCCGAGCTTCTTGAACTTGAAGCGAGAATGTGGGCGCAGTGGGATCCCATCGCGGTCTCGCCAGATTCAGTTAAAGTCGGGCCGAAGATCCCAGACGAGTGCGGCAAAGTCGACCAGTCGTGGGCTGATGCGAATGCTGGCCAATGCTCGACGTCTGGGTACTTTGCTCCAGATGAGTGATGATCTTAATGTATGTTTGCAGTTAATCATTTCATGTCATTGTTATGTCTCTATCGAGACTGGCCGTTGGTGGTTTTGAATCCCTGCCGCTGGGCGGCGTGTACCAGACTATGTTTTTATTTAATAGAGTTTTTCTAAGTACGAACTTGTTTGTTGTTAAGTGTAGAGGGAAGAGTACAAGTTTTCGTCTCGTATCTAAATCTCCGTGTGGATCGTCCTATTCGTTTTGCTCGTATCAGAATGCTTCGATTTTTTTATGAGCGCTTAGATATGGACGAAGAGACATGCCTTTAGGATATCATTTTATGCCTTGAGACGTTAGAGACCAGTGTGCTGGGTTTAGGGCAAGACCTAGGTTTACTTTCTTTTTTAAGGCATTGCGATGACTAATTGGCTTTCGTTTTGCATGTTGCGATTTTAACCTGATTTCTTACTGATTTAAAGTCTGTGATAGGTTATCGGCTTATACGACTTGTCTGGTCGAAATCCAGAATCCCTGAAGGTGCTGACCAAAATTTTGGATTTCTTTTATAGCGCGCTATTTATCTTATTCGGATGTATAAGGACCAGTGGGTCGAATGCGTTTGTTTAAGACGTCATGCATGCTCGGCGGGGCCAATCGACGAGCATTTGTGATTTTATAGTCGCGAATGAACTTATGAATATTACTTTAAGACTTTAGGTGATGTCTCGCCGGTCTTTTCGAAATAATGATATGATGCGGTTTGTAAGTTTTTGGTCGGAACGACCAAATGTTTTTTTTTGTGATTTGTTGCGGAAGTAATTTCCAAAAGTGTCCGGAGTTCTGGATATGTTTTTGAGAAGAGACTTTATATCTAATTTTGTCTTTATTGAAATGTTTCAAAAATCTAGAGTACAAAGCAAATATTTTGAAATATGGGAGTATATAAATACTCGTATATACACCCACTCCCCTTTTTTTAGAGAGGGGGATAGCTGAACTCGTCTTTAGACGGGCTACCTACGTATCCCTTTTGGGAATCAAGTCATGTCGTAGTTCTGGTTGTTGGTGCGAGTGTGTTTACTCGTCTGTTGTAGAAGCGTCGATCGCTTTAGTCGCTGGATCAGTGTCTTCTTCCGGGTTTCTCTCCTCCGGTTAGGTAAGAGTGGTGGGTTCGGCAACTTGTTGATTCTCGACCGTTGCAGGGCCCACCAATTTCGGATCGTTTTCTGCGGTAGGCGGATTTGATTTCGCCCGTTTCGGTTTTACGATGGCGACAACCATTTGCCTTATCTTATGTTCCGTTAAAAAGCAAGACAACGACTGCCTTTGCCATCCCCAAATTGCCGCGACTCCCGTAGGAGTAGGAAATTTTATGCCTAAGTGGTATGTCAATGGGACTGTTTTCATGGCGTTTATCCAAGGTATGCCCATGATCACGTTGTAGATGGCCGGACGATGGACGACCGCAAAGGTGACGATCTTGGTCACTTCTTTTGCGGCCACCGGGAGTCTGATCATTCCGAGAGTCATAGTCGTTTCTCTCGAGAAACTGGTCAACTGTTTTGGTGTCGGTTCGACCTCCGTTTGTCCGATTCCCATTCGCATCAAAGTGTGGTGGAAGATCATGTTGACGGTGCTTCAGGTACCACAAGGATTCGGGCGACCTCCAAATCGCTTATGACCAGGTCGATGACAAGAGGATCGGCGTGCGGTTGGTCGATGCCAGCAGATTCGAGCCTGTCTCGGCTTTCCATTGGTAGGACTTGATGGCCGAGATGGTATCGTTGTAGTATTGCGACTCACCGATGATCAAGTTGACCCTCCGGCGGTTAGCATAGTTTCTTCACTCGTCTTTTCTCCGTCCACGTTTCTCGCCCGCTTAGTTTCTTTGAGGCGAAGTTTATGCCTGCGAGTTTCTATCGCTCTTCGGGGTGTGGTCCGAATTGCATATGAGGTCCTTTACGTTGGATACTTCGGAGAGTTATCATGCGAGCAACTTTGCGGTCAGCCTTGCACCGAGAACTTTACATTTCACGGTTGAATGACCGTGGGTCTAGTGGAAGTAGCAGAAAGCATTCTCTTCGTAACTCGAATTCCCGGTGGAAGTCCGCCCTTGCTCTGGTCCAGAATTGATGGTGTAGTTATGCGCTCTTTGGAGATTTTGTCCCTCGTGATGGACGAACTTATCATTACGAGGGTTTTATTTTTAGAATTCTGCTCGGACGCAGCATCTTTCGCAGAAATCTTTTTTGGCATATGCTGTTCCGATAGGACTTTAGTTTTCTCTTCGATGGTAATGTAATTGGTAGTTTTGTGGAGCGCGTCCTGAATCATACGTGGTTTCTCAAGAGTTATCCACTTTCTGAATTTTTACTTGAACCAGAGCGTCTTTCTTGGCGCGTCGATGGCGGCTATGTTGCTTATTATGCTAACCCTAGCCATAACGAGCTTGAACTTGCTCATAAGTCGCGGAGAGGTTCATCTTCCTTCTGGAAAAAACTCCAGAGGTTGGCGTCGGAAGTTTCTCTGTTTATGAACATCGAGTACTCTTTGGGAAACTCTGAGTCAAGCTGGCGGAAACTCTCGATCGAATTTTGCTTAAGTCGAGAGAACCACTCGAGCGCTACCCCTTCTAGGTTTTCTACGAAGAGACGACAGTAGCCCGCGTTTCTTTCGCCTTCCTTTAGCTTGGCTCATTCCATAGTGATCTGGAAGGCTTGTAGGTGCGCTTTGGGATCAGTCGTCCTATTGTAAGTCAGCACCTTAAGCTTTCAGGGATTGGACAGCTTGGTCTCGGTGATGCGAGCCGTGAAAGGCGTTTTTCGAGACTCGTACAGCAATCAAACTATTTCGGGCGCGGCGCTGGTGGCGTGGTGAATTTGGGATTTCACCGCTTTCACCGCTGCGGTCTTTTCATGATGTAATCACGGAGATCACGAATCTCAGTTGGCTTGCCAGCAGTTTTCTGACCCCGTCGGCTTTTACAGCGAGTGACCTGAGATTGAACTCGGTCGTTTTTGCATGTTCCATGCAATAGAGATCTTCCTCGTCCTCGGTGGGAGAGTGTTTGGGAGAAGATTCGAGCCGAGTACTGCGATCCTTCCTTCTCCTTGGATGAATGTAAGCGTCTTATGGACCGGATTGGTCGCTTATCTCTAGATTAACCCGTTCGACACCGGATTTGCGTCTTGTTCACGAGAAAGAGATTTTTCCGCTTCCTTTTGCGTCACGTCAGGGTTATCTTTTTCGGATGCTTGCTTCAGTAGATTACCCTGCTTTGTTCTGGGTTGATCCATAGGAGTCACGAAATCGAGTCTTTTTCTGCGGATCCTGGTAGTTCCGCGGGGGCGGACAACCTTGGTCTTTGCGGTTAAGGTTTCAACATGTTTCTCGAGAGATTTGATTAGCTTGTCCTGCTCATCCGTCTTCTTTTGATAGGCAGTGAGTATCTTCTGAAACACTGCAGTGTTAGCATCAGTGTTAACTGCAGTCGCATTTGCTGCTGGAGTTTGAGTTTCAACAATATCATTGATGTTTTGATTTTCATGACTTCGTTGTTCTTCTGACATTGTAATTGATCGAGCATGCTGCGGTTTGAGAGTTAGATAGATCCGTAACCCCCCCCCCCCCTCCTTCTAGCACTAAACTGTGGGAACCAAAATTCGCACTGTCGATTTCCGTAAATTAAGGAACGTTAAGTTAATCTAACTTTTCCAGAGATCCCAGATATCTTCTACACCACACGCCAAACAATCAAGGATACAAAAATAACAGATAAAATATGAGAATCGAAAAAGAGAGTAAAGAGATTTCTTATTCCGGATTTGCATAAGAGCGGTACAACGAGAGAAAACCTTGGCCAAAAGAGCTGACGACGAGTTCCCTAATTCTAGCAACCTAAGTGCTAAGTTTTTATGTGTAATGAAAGCTCTGAGTTGTATATCTTCTTCCTGGCTCGACCTTCTCCTTATATACTCCTCTTCTAGGCAGTTTAGCCTTTTTTTTTTCCGCCCCGATTCGTGTTTATCGGAAATCTTCCATTTTTCTTGGTCTTTATATTTATCATTGGAAAACTTCTATTTATCTCCAAACTTGACATTTATCTTTTCCTACAAATAATGGACAAACCTGCATCACATCATTGGGATAGATTTCATCTAAAGTCGCAAGTGGGCCTTTATTGCGTTTTAGGAATTGTTCGGGCCGGTTTACGTTTTAGCCGTTTTACGACTTTTATAAAAATCATTCCATGATACGATTCCGTTTTTGATACGAATCAGGACAAACAAGAGATGTTCCTATCACAGTTCAGAGTATGATTGAGTTAAAGGGTGTATGCCTTGTATCCGGCCTGTCAATTGACGGTGCGGATGGTGAGGCTCAACTCGACCGGTGGCGAGCTGAACAGCCCGACCAACTTGCCATCACGGCGAGCTGGATGGTCTCGGACAACTCGCCAAGGCGGCGAGTTGGTCGGTCTCGGCCAACTCGTTAAGGCGGTGAGTTGGTCGGTCTCGGCCAACTCGCCAAGGTGGCGAGTTTGTCGGTCTCGACCAACTCGCCAAATTTGCGAGTTGGTCAGTCTCGGCCAACTCGCCACGGTGGCGCCTTGGTTGGCTCGATCAACTCGCCATCCCATCTTTGTGAGTTGGTTGGCTTTGCCAACTCGCCACGGTGGCGCCTTGGCTCGATCAACTCGTCATGGTTGGCGAGTTAGTTGGCTGTCTAGGTTCGGTTGTTTTTGTTTTCTCGAACCGGGATTCTTTGGGAAAATATGAGGAGAAACAATTGTAGACATTTATTTTGAGATTACTATTTTTGACCCCAACGACTTTGTTTGTTCAACTTCTTGGTGATTTTCATGGTAACGATTGTTAGGTTTCCAATTTCCTTTGTCCAAAGAGTTTTAAGAATTCTCCTTGATATGTTCTCGTATCTTTATAAGTCTATTTTGAACTTTGTGACTTAAATGGTGGCTTTTAATCGACATGTTTTATCTCAAGCGGTGCTTCCTTTTTTTTTATTAAAGCCCAACAATGTTTTTCATCGGCGATTTTGTAAGCTCCTGATGGGACTATTTTTAGGATTTTGCATCCAGTTATCTCTTAGTTTGACGACAATTCATTCAGCGGTGTTCTAGAAAAAAATTTGTAAAACTATGACTTTGTACGTTTGAGTTATAGTACCTTGTGGAAGCTTTTTGGTAATTTGAATTCGCATAAATGTTTGAGATCGTCTAGGACCATCATATTATCAAGTTCTTCTTGTTCCAGTAGTAACCTTCGTCGTACTCTAGATAGGAAATTTGATTTCTTCGGGAATTACTCATTTTGATCCATGGATGAGGATGAATGGAATTAGCCCGCCAAGGAGGGGGTTGTTCGGTGAGACCAGAGGACCCCCTCAAGTTCCTTGCTTAACGTCCCTTTTTAGCATTTTTTTTTTAATTTTCTATCCAGAAGTAATGAATTCACATACATAGTCAAAAAGAGATATTGTGGATGTAGATTTTTGTAGTGTTATGTACTAGTGCGAAGTGCTACAAGAGATAGTACAAATTTTTATCATGAAGATGGGATGTGTTGGATTTTGTGTATTGTGGTGTGTGTTTGCTTGTTAAGCTTGGAAAAAGAAAACAAAATATGTTCTTGAAAACATATGGATGTTTTCAATTAAGCAAATTGGAGTTTACTTGTACTAATTTTTCCATTAAAAAAAATGAAAGTTGCTTAAAGTTCCTTGGACGAACTTAATGAGCAAGTTTAGGATTGATATACAAGGAATAGTGCCTATATAATCTCTACAGAAAAAAAAAAGAAAAAGAAAACAAAGAGATCATTCTTTTGGTGCTTGTGTGATAAAGCTTTCGGTGTCATTAATCTGCGTAAGGTAAGGTGCTGACATAGTAGTTGACGTATTTTTAAATATTTCAAAGATTGAAAATAAACTCAGGGAGAATTGTGTCATTTTTATGTGATCCTGATACATTAAAGTTTTTACTGTAGGATGAGTTTTGGCTTAGGACTCAAGTATCCAAAGAACCTTTTTAATATAAAAGGACGGCATTTCAGACGGGTTGTGTATGTGGCATTTTGTAAGTGTCAGAGAATTGGTGTGTTTGTTTTTTTTGGTGAATTCGAAAAAACAAATTGTATTTTTTACTTTTTTATTTGTAACTTACCTGCTTTTTTTGTCGACATACTTTTTTTATTAACAAGCGCAATGGACACATGAATAGTTCAACATCTACATTATTAAAATTGTTTGGAAATATTAATAGTAGTATTTTATTTTATTTACATATTTAGCTCTTGTATTTGCAATAAATTAAATATTTCTTTTTATTTACAGATTCTAACGCTGCATTTAAAATTAATTTAACCAAAGTGATTTTCATATATTGACCATTATTATTAATATCGTATGAAATATTAACTGAATCGCTTGTATTGAAAGAAGATAGCTTTTTTTACTAAGGTCAATTTATTTAATATTCGTAAAATATTAATAATAGGGAAATGCAAAAAAAAATTAGTATGTTGTCTCATTTTAAAATAAATTAACAAAAAAGAAACAAGTTGATGTATGAATAGACAATTACATCAAATGGCATCAAGTTACAATTTTTTTAAATATGATATTATGTACAAATAAAATAATTATTATCAAAAATCTATGTTATAAAATAATATGTTCTACTCTATATGTAAATTACAAACATAAAAAATATACATGGATTTTTGCTTTATAAAACCAGCGATTTATGATCTTACATTGAATATAAGTTACATCAAACGCTCGTGCGGGAGCGTGCAGGTCATTCTAGTTAGCTTTAAACCATAAGAACCACTCAAGATAATATAACCAAAATCAATCGATATATAAGAATGGTTTGGTTAAGGAATGATACAGAAAGCTTCTGAAATATGATTGTAATGCTTGCCTTTATTCATTCTCATACGTTCAACATATATACAGTATAGAGGAGTCTCCATACTAGAATATTTACATATATTGTATTCCCTATATTAACATATATCGTATCCTTATACCACCCCCAACCCCCAAGTAGGTGGTCCGAAATTTCGAACACCTAACTTGGACATAAGCTTCTCGAACTCTGGTCTCGGTAGAGCCTTTGTGAAAAGATCTGCAACTTGTTCTTTTGTGGAAATGTGTTGGGTAGAAATGAGATGGTCTTGAACTGCATCATGTACCTGATGGCAATCAGATTCAATATGCTTAATACGCTCATGAAACATCGGGTTTGCAATGATGTGGAGTTGATTGTCGCAATAAAGTGGCATCGGATGAGGATGTTCAAAACCAAAAGTTTAGAGAAGTTCCTTTAACCACTTAAGTTCTCGAAGCGTGTATCCCATTGATTTATACTCCAATTCAGCAGAGGAGCAAGAAAATGTTTCTTGTTTCTTCGTTTTCCAAGAGATTGGAGAATTCCTCAAGTCGGCGATAAATACAGATAAAGACCACCGTGTCCGCGGGCAGGCAGCCCAATCTAAATAACAATATGCGGTAATAGCGAGATCACTGTCTCATCACAGAAGTACCCCTTGAGTAGGAGAACCTTTGAGGTACCAAACCACCCTAGGAGCTGCATCCTAGTGAGCGACAATGGGCATTTGCATGAACTGAGACAAGATGTGATGAGCTGTCTCATCACAGAAGTACACCTTGAGCAGGAGAATCTTTGAGGTACTAAATCACCCTAAGGACTGCTTCCTAGTGAGCGAAAATGGGCGTTTGCATTAACTGAGCAAGATGCGGACAATAAAACTCAGATCCGAACGCATGATCGTGAGATAAATCAGATGACCAACAAAACAACAATATATTAAGGATTCTTTAGCTCTGGGCCTTTAACGGACACAAGCTTATGATTGACCTCAACTATGACAGGCAGATGTCTTGGTTCCCAAGAGACCCACTTCAGCAATAATGTCACATGCATATTTGCGTTCTGAGAGACATAAACCATCAGGACATAGAGATACTTCAATGCCGAGGAAATATTTCTTTCCAAGGTCTTTCATGTGAAAGCAAGTTTGCAAATACTCCTTGTTTTTTTATTGCGGGTAGATTATTTCCAGCAATAACAAAATCATCAACATAGACCAAAATATGGAGAATCGTTTGACCTTGAAAGAACGAGAAAGACCTTGGAAAGAATTTTTTTGGTCAAACCTTGAATCAGCTGACCTTGAATCAACGAGAAAAGTGAATAGCTTTGCTTGAAACCAAATTGCTTTAGAGCTGTTGAGAGTTTAAGCAAACAACATCTGGGAGCTTGTTTAAGACACTTTGTTTGGGTCAGAAGATTGAAAACTTGGTGATAGTTTCATATATATCTCCTTGTCATGATCACCATGCAGGAAGGCGTTGTGAACCTCCATCTGATGAACCTCCTAGTCTTTAGCAGCTGCAACTTAGAGTAGATGTCCAATACAACGCCACAAGCTTTGTATTGCTCCAAGGTACCATCAGCGTTGAAATTAAGTATGTATACTCATTTTCATCCAATAGCATTTTTTCCAGGTGGCAAATTCATAACATCTCATGTATGGTTATCCTCAAGGGCTGCAATTTAAAGTTTCATTGCAGCACACCATTCCTTAATGAGAATCGCATCTTTGAAGTGTTGGGATTCTTTGTTATCACAAATACTCGCCATGAAAGTAATGTTATTCGCTGTAAAACCATCATCATGTAAGAGGGTATAAAATCTTACCCTGAAACCGTTGACGATGACTTTGATTTAGAGAGAGCAGAAGGAAAAGCGTGAGTGGCAGGTGTGTAATAACCTTCACGAGCCAATTAAATTTTGGTCGAGAAAAAACTCTGCTCGACCAGTTTGGAGTTGGTCGATCAGATTTAAAAATAAAGTCGACCCGGTGAATTAATACCTCGACGGGACTATCTTGTGGTCGAAAGGCATCTCATTGATAGTTCTGGTCGAGTGTTAATAATGTTGGTTAATTTTATTTAAGCTAGGAAAACTTAGTTGAAAGCAAGACGAGATTCGAAGGATGAGAAATTTTAGTCGAAAACTGTCCGAAATTATCGTTAAGTTTCTTAACTAAATTCCGACCAGTCTAATAACTTCACCAGCTATTCTGCTTGCTTTCTCAGTAAATCAGTCACATGAGCTGCACCTACCTGCTTGCTTTCTTCACTAAAGTCACATGAAAGTCACAAGCTGGTTGCTTGTTTAATAAAACAAAATAAGCTTTCTTCAAAGAAGGGAAAGGAGAGCAACTTGCTTTGGTTTAAGTAAACCCTCAGCTCATCATCTCTCCTCTGGACGTCCTGTTGCACAAGAAAAACTAGAGAAAGTTTCAGAGAGAAAGAAATGAGAAAAATCTGTGAGAAAAACTCATGCAAAAATTCAGAAAAAAAAAATCAGAGAAGAGAAGTGAGCATGGACGACCCTTTCTCACCCTTCTGTGAATTTAATCAGTGAGTTTTGGAGTGTTTAAGATCTGAAGATTTGGCGTCCTGAAGTTGAGAATCACCCATGTTCTTCAGCCTTTGATTTTGATCGGTAAGAACATGTGGGTTTTGAGATCAGTTTTGCTTAAGCTTCAGTTCTTCTTAGGCAACCAAAACGATTTGTTCTGTTTCTGATCTTGAACCTACCATGGATATCTTGTTCTTATCAGGTTAGACGTGAATTCAGCTTGAAGCTTATAGCAAAGAAATTTGTTTAAACCTTGAGAAAAACCAGTAAGCTTTAAATTCTTGTTATTGGATCAGTTCTGTTTGGAGCCGGCTGTTAGTTGATGAATAACCTCTCTGGATTAATTTGATTATGGCTTGTGTAGATTGATATCAGTCTAGTTCATGGTCGCCTAGAACCTAAATCGCTTAGCTGAAATGATTCAACCGAACTGAACCATTGGACTGATCATGTTTTGTTTCATCCGTGTTATCTTGTAGCTGTGGTCTTCATGTTC
>JABAYD010050794.1:0-14795 GCA_014822095.1 Diplotaxis tenuifolia
CTTAATAAACAGCTATGAGCTATCCCACGTCGGATTAAATATTCAAGCCAATAAGAAAGTTGTAAATTGACACGTCATTGCTACTTTGAATTTACTAGGCTTTGAAAATTTTGTTTTGTGTTGGACATGGGTGTTATTCTGAAGCCCTTAACCTAAAAAAAAAACTCCGCCTAGAAACTTAAGGTCATGATGCGTCGTCTCCTTTGTTGACTCTTGAACTTCACTGTGTCATCCATTGTTTTAGAAAAACCAGACCTTCTCTTTATTATTTATCTCTTCAGTCTTTTCGTCTCCATCTCTTGGTTACCCTTTTTTACCGTTTTGATCTTCGAAACCCGCCTCCATCTCCAAATCGAAGGAGCTCCGTGCTCAGTCCCAGAAATCTACTCTAATGAAAATCGAATCTGGAAATTCCGACAAAGAAAATAGAAGGCCTGATTACGATTCTTCCAATGCGGCTTCTGTTGCCATGAAACGAAGAAGTTACACTGATCTAAACTCTAATATTGACAAGGAGGAGATTGGATCATAAGATGAAGGTATGGCTAAGATCAGGAGAAAGCTCTCTGATGATTGTGATAGATTCGCTGGAGAGATGACAGTCAAAGCCAATAAGACATCACTTAAATCCGGTTCGGTGGGGAAGATATTGAAAGAGAATAAGATGACCCATAAATTACATAGTAAAAGTCTCAGTAGAATTTAGAACTTAGTATTCTTTGATTGCTTATAAAGCAAAGTTCACAGCAACCATCTAATTTTGAACGTTTTTGTTTATTCAGATTTATAGCTCTGGGAGCCTGAACCAGAGCCAAATGTTGCAGAAGAGAAGAGAAGAAAAAAAGGAAGGATAAAGCTCTAACAAATGTTGCAGAAGAGAAAGAGAAGAAAAAAAAAGGAAGGAGAAAGCTCTAAAGGAGAAAGAGATGGGGAAATACCGCCTACAAGTAGAAGGATTTCGAAACTGCTATCAAGCATTACTCCACAGCTTTGGAGATTGATGGTGAAGACATCTCTTACATCACAAATCGTACTACTGTTCACCACGAGATGGGAAAGGTATTGTTTTTATATATAAAGATAATCTTTGTTCAAGGTTGAATCTAAATGTGAATGTGTTTGTTACAATATGATGAGTGCATCAAGGTTGTGATAAGGCAGTTGAAAGAGGTAGATAGATTAGGTCAGATTACAAGATGGTAACTAAAGCTTTGACTAGGAAAGGAACAGCTCTCGGGAAGATGGCTAAAGTCTCTAAAGACTATTAGCCTGTGATTGAGACTTACCAGAAAATTCTTACACAACATACACGTTGAAGAGGCTTAATGAGGCAGAGAGAGCCAAGAAAGATTTGGAGCAACAAAAGTATTTGGATCCCACTATTGGTGACGCAGCACGTGAGAAGGGTATGTGAGGACTTCTCGTGAAACTTGGTGTTGCCGGCAAGTTTGTTGAGTTTTATGGTGAGAACTTCGATTTTCTTTGTAGACAATTAATTAGTCAGTACATATAATATTTTAACGTTTTTATTTTTGAATATGTAGGTGAGGGGATGAGTGAACTTTCACTGGCTGATAGAGCCACAATTGCAAACATGACTCCTGAGTATGGAGCAACAATGGGTTTCTTCCCAGTGGATCATGTTACATTAGAGTATCTGAAGTTGACAGGAAGAAGCCATGAAACTGTGAGTTTTCTTTCTCTCTTTCTATCATGTTACCTCAAGTTTTTGTGATTCACTTGATCAACAACTTGGCTCTCTTTAGGTGTCAATGATAGAATCATACTTGCGTGCAAATAATATGTTATGTTCGTTGACTACAACGAGGTATGTACATCTCTTCAATCAGTTTAGTTTTTTGTTTCTTTAAGAAGTTTGTCAACTCCGGATAAATGGACTATAATGCAGCCCCAACAAGAAAGATCATACACATCTTATTTGCAATTGGATTTAAGACATGTTAAACCATGTATGTCTGGTCCTAAAAGGTATCTTTCACATCTTTTTTATTCTGCCACATCTCTCTTACCTTCTTAAAGTTTTTGACCCACTTTTCTATTCAACATGCCACATGACCGAGTACCTCTGAAAGATATGAAGGCTGACTGGCATGCCTGACTTGACAATCATGTTGGATTCACGGTGAGATACAACTTGAATCATTAAACGCACAGCGACATTGGTTACTTTTGTTTTGTCTAAACTATAAGACTATTGTTTCTTTTATCTTCGAAGGGTTTTGCAGTGCCAAAAGAGAAACAAGGAGAAGTTGTAAAGTTCTCATACGATGAACAACCTGCTGAGATAAAACATGGTAGTGTTGTTATTGCGGCAATCACCAGTTGTACAAATACGTCAAACCCTACTGTCATGATCGGTGTTGCACCTGTTGCAAAGAAAGCTTATGATCTTGGCCTGAAGGTGAGTTCCTACTTTTCTCCTAGACTTTAACCCTAGGATAGCCTGGTTTTTGGATCATGTCTTGAATGATTTTTTGACGTTATGATTCAGGTTAAACCATGAGTTAAGACAAGTCTTGCTCCAGGTTCCAGAGTTGTCGAAAACTATTTAGACCGAAGGTGTGTTGGAGTCAATGATATTTCTATCTATATGACTTATGTGATCATGGAACATATATATTGAACCTTTACCTTCTCTGCAGTGGATTCCGAGGGGACTTGAACAAGCAAGGATTCCAAATTGTGGGATATGGTTGCACAACATGTATTCGGAACTCTGGTGACCTTGATAAATCAGATGCAGCTGCTATTGAAGGAACGGGTAATAACATCCTCATGTATATGTACATACTATTAATCTTCGTAAACATGCATATCACCCCTTTATTGTTGGTTCTTTCTGCTTCTTTGGTGTCACAGATGAGCAAAAAATGCCTATAACTAAGAGCACTTTGTTTTGCAGCTGCAATTACATTTAATTACGTGGTGCACCTTTGGTCAAAGGTTTGGAAGTCCTTGATTTAAAAATTAGAGCAACATACTTTTGTTAGAAACTTTCTACCAAAAGAAAAGGAAATCATGTTATTTACTTATGGTGTCTATATTTTCTTATGGATCAAATGCAGAAAACGAAGCACACCACGTGATATTAATGTCTCTACCGGGAAAAAAGTCCACACGGCACTCGCCAGTCAAGAGAGCAGTCAAATTACATTTTTAGACTCTCCGTTTGTAACGTTTACTGCTTTTCAGTTGCGTTGGAAAATAAGGCAGATGCGTCGTGGGCTGTGGGTAATGACAATGATCAGAAACAACCAGTTAGTGGTCAGGACTCCCCTACGATGACCACATGGCTACATTTAATAGTAATATCTTGACCACACGGTTACATAATGGACACATAAGCTCCTGATTCTTGATTTGGTTTCAAAGGTCTCTCATGATTTTTTTATTATAGTTAATTGTATCGAGATTCACAAGATCAGAAGTATGAAAAATGGATCACATTATCTTTCTCATCTGGTGATAATTCAACTTATAGAAAGAGACACTTTTGAAATATTTTTCAGTACAGTGTATGTGATAATTGTTAAGTTAAAACCAGAAAATGCAAGTAAATAAAAAGATGGTCATATCTAAAATCTTTTATGTTTAAGTTGTTCTGTTGCAATATAATAAACTTAACAACAGTTCTTATTTCCACTCAATATTTTGTTCACTTTGAAAGGAATAAGATCACCTATTTTAATATTCTGGAAGATAAGTTCTTATTTCCACTCAATACTTTTGTTCACTTTGAAAGGAATAAGCTCACCTATTTTAATATCCTGGAAGATATTACAGGGACTCTAAGCTATAAAATATGTAGTGTTGCAATACAAGGCGTGTTATTTTGGAAGACGGTTGTGAACTTGAGCAAACTCATTTTAGGCAAACTGTTTTAATGATTCCAACAGCGTATGATCCTACATTCTTGAATTACTATCCTTTGATTCAAACAACATTCTCGAGCATCTCAGCGTTGGTGGTCATTATATTCTATAGGAATAGCCATGTGGGAAACAAAATGGTTCAAAAAAGAGTCAAAACCAGAACGGAGGATTGAAAGAAAAGAGGGTGATGGAGTTTAAGATAAAACAAAGTAATAAACTGGACACCTAAATAGAACACTCAAATGATTCCGTTGACGCAATAAACTGATGTGTAGTGAAAATTAAGTTGTTTACGATCTGCTTTTATTATAAACATGAAGATTTAGGATTTTTCAGGTTTCTATCATTTCAACTATCTCGGTTGGTCGAAAATGAATTTAAATACAACATATTCAAATGCATATGCTATCATAACTTTCATACTGTACGAAGAAAAAAAATGATTCCAACTTAGATTTTTGTACATCATTCGCTTTATTACAAATTTTTTTATTTTTTGAAGAACTTTATTACAAATTGTGTTATATAAAAGCCTAAATTATCTAAGATTAAGAGTACATAGATTATGACTAAAGTTTAATTAACTTATATTTCTCATCATATATGCTTCCAATGATAAAACTATAACAAATAATGAGTTCTTCTGTTGACATCTATTTTATTATATAAAACATAAACTTACAACAAAACTGTGTAAAATAGTATAGTTAAAACCAATTAATTCTGAGTTCTTATCATTCTAAATATATATATATATATATAACAGATATTTAAATATAAATATAAAAAATCTTAATTTAATAATTTATTTTTGAAAACCCAGGCATATGAGTTGATTAAATATATGTAAGAAAAACTAAATCTTAATTTAATATTTTTTGTTAAAATCTAAATATAACCTACAGATATTCATATATATTTATTTTCTAACTTCTCACTTTTTCTAAAAGGCGAAATTGACAGAATTGCATGCTTGCAATATCTAGCGCTCCTTAAATTCCATACGGTCTCTCATAAATTAAAGAAAATATGAAATAATATAACACGTTGAAAAACTTGAAATTTTTGTGTGTGATGCTTTTAGTTTGTTATTTCTTTCGTTGTGGGTAGAGGCGTAGAGATGTATTAGCCTATCTATTCAAATTTAACAACAGAGAGATGTGAAGTATACAAATGAGCTCAAGATTGGGACGACAACAAAATCAGGTATGCAACATGCGGTGTTATTAAACTTTTTTCTCAAGTGAGTAATTGTGATAAAATGTACCTTTTTAACAAGTTAAGTTTTATAAAATTAGTTTTTGATGAAACTATCTTTTCATTATTGATTTTACATTATTAAAGTCATTACTTCTATTTTCAAATAACAATAATTTATCCTATATTTTAAACGAGTATTTTTGAAATTTGAAGTTGAATAATGTTTGTTTACTTTTCAGATCTCTTAACAATTATATAATTTATATACATATGAAACTTTGCAATATTTTATATTATACAACAAAATTAATTATAAGTTTCTAAAAGTAATTATCCGCGCGTAGCGCGGAAAAATGATCTAGTAATACTAAATAAATGTGCCAGCTAATGCAAATATATGTCAAATGGATTTTCTAGATTATACTTGATAGACATATTTTTTTTATATATGTAGGTCAAATCATTCTCAATCAAAACTTCTACAATTTTGTTCAAAATGTAGAATATTTTGTTTTACCTTTGGAAGAATTATATAATATGTCTCCATTAATAGAATGTTCAAAAAAGAATCAAATTCAAATTTAAAAGTGGTATATCTCAAATTTAGAAACGTCTTCCAAAAGACTACTGTATTTGAATTGATTTGAATAATTGAACATCATGGACATTACTAAGGATTGGACATTTTTTTTTCAAAATCGAAATAAATTGGCAAATAGAAAAATGAAGTTACATCAGAGTGAGCTTCAGAAGCGACATGATATGATGCTCTCCTGAATCTTACAATTGAGATAATGTGACTTTAATTTATGACATAAATGCGCTCAAAATAATTTAGCCATATATATACGGCCGATCCGGTAATTGGATGGATCTGAACAAAAAGATGATTAAAATCCATAAGGAACATTAAAAGTAAATACACTTTATCAACAATCAAACTAGATCGTGATTATAAGTTTGATCAACATAATTGACTAGTAGTCCAATACACAGTTGTACTAGATACTTGTTAATTAAAAGTTATCTAGCTTCCTTAAATAATATGTCAGCTATACATTCATATTTTCAAACACATTTTAAAGTTAGTGAAGAATCTCTTCTTAATCTTCTTTCTTCTTTCTTCTTCTTCTTCTTCGCGTTCCTTCAACATTTTCTGACGAGTACTTTTTTTGTCAGCAAGAAAATGATATTAGATGTTCAAACCTTTCGAGCCAATCCTGCAAATTCAGATATATAATAGAAAGTTGTCGCTTTGATTTTTAATAGAACGAATCAAACATAACCAGTAGAACTATATATTTAGGATACTATGTATGCAAACGAAAGATAAATACAAAGATATCAAAAATTTAAATTCATAAACATAAGAAGAATTAAAGAAACATGTAACTGGTCATGTTCGAGCAAACCTTATCGAAACCAGAGAAGTATACAAATGCCACCTTTGAATCATTGAATCTAAGTCATGTGTCAAAACAAGTCTTCAGCTATGAATGAATAGCTAAAAGATTATACTGATTGTTCTAGCGTAGACCGAGTCTTTAAATTACGTAAATTCACAAGACTTGACCAGTCACATCGAATTTCCATGATCTCTCTATATATATATATATATATACTCACACTGCAGACTGTCTCATACCAAACTGGACGGTTAACTATTAGCCGGTTTATATTGCTTCCATTGCAAATGTAATTTAGGATCAATCTAGTTTTGGTTTAATCGGTTTACTCATTCTATATATATCATCTTGTCACAAACTTTTACGGGGAATGAGATTCAGTTCATTGTACTCGATTTCTCTCATGATCTTGAATCTCTATTATGGTATCAGAGCATTTTCAGCTCGTTTTCTCTGATTATTCTTCATTTTTTTTCTTCTGATTCTTTCGTTCTCTCTGTTCCGGTGAGTAGATTCAGCTGATTTTGAGCTCCGATTGAAGTTTCAAATAGGAAAATCATCGCTATCGGTGATTCTCGTTTTCCGATTTTGATTCCGTTTAGTTCTAATCTCGATCTCTCCCATGGCGAAGCAAGGAAGGAAGATGAGGACTCGAAACTTAGTTTCTGATACGGAAGCTTCGGCGATGCGCAACAGATCTCACGATTCCGCAAACGAAGAGGGTGTTGTTCTGCCGTCGAATCTACCGCCTCACCGTGTTCCTACTGGATCGAATCACTCTGGTATGACGTCTATAGACATTCACAGTACGTAGTTCTTGCATTCCGCGGATCATCCTGGATTGAGTATAGCTAATCAGAAGTTAGATGTAACGAATTACAACAACTAGTATATTGCTATGAGGATGAGTTTAGATGCTAAGAATAAGATTGGATTTGTGGACGGAAAGTTAGCTTGACCTGATGTGAATGATCCGATGTTCAAGATTTGGAGTAGATGCAATAGTATGGTGAAGTCTTGGTTATTAAACACTGTGAATCAGGAGATATATGATAGTATTCTGTACTATGATGATGCTGTTGAGATGTGGAATGATTTACATTCAAGGTTTAGAGTCATTAACCTCCCACGGAAGTATCAGTTAAAGCAATCTATTGCTACTCTGAAGCAAGGATCCATGGATCTGTCTACTTACTATACCAAAAAAAAACTCTGTAAGAGCAACTTTCTAACACCAAAATCACCACAGCCAGAAGATGTAATTGTGATAATGTTAAGGAGCTAATGGAAGAAGCTGAAACTAGTCGCATCATACAGTTTTTCATGGGGCTTAACGAGAACTTTGCAAACATACGAGGTCCGAATCTCAACATGAAGCCAAGGCCGAGTCTTCCTGATATCTATAACATGCTGGATCAAGATGAGAGTCAGCGAAGTGTAGGATCAACTCAGCGTGTGACTTCTCATCCTGCAGCTTTCCAAGTTCAGGAATTTGTTGCTTCAGAGAACAATCAAGCTTTGCTTACTCAAGAAAGTTATCATCAAAATAAGTGTTCTCATTGCTCTCGAATTGGTCATACTGTTGATAAGTGCTACAGAAAGCATGGTTTTCCACCTGGTATGTTCAAAGGGAAGAAACAAAATGATGTTGCGTTCACCAAGATGGCTATTACTCAGCCGGTTAACGCAACAGATGCAAGTTCTCATGAAGATACTTCTCGTGCTCCACTCTCTAAAGATCAGCTCCAAACTATGATCTCTTATCTGAGTTCTCAACTCCAAGCTTCTAGTGTTACTTCCACAACTGAGACGGCTATTGCTTCGCCTTCTGCTAATGCTCATGTGATTTCACATATCACATGTAGCCTTTCTGGTAACTTCATATCTCTTTATAATCACTCATCATAATATGCTCATTTCGTCTACTGCGAAAGAAACAAATGTGTCTCTTAGAGCTTGGATAATAGACTCAGGAGCCACTCACCATGTTATTCATGATAGGAAGTTGTTTACCAATTACCATCCCTTAAATAAGACTTATGTTACTCTCCCTAATGGCTACACTGTTACCATAGTCGGGGTAACTATTCGTTTGACTGATTCAGTTACTCTTTTCAATGTTTTGTACATTCATGAATTCAAGTTTAACTTGTTGAGTGTGAGTGTTTTAACAAAAACGTTGAATTCTAAAGTTTCTTTCACTGCCGATGATTGCTTAATTCAGGAACTTACTCAGGCATTGATGATTGGTCAAGGTAGACAAGTTGACAATTTATACATATTGGATGTCGAGAATACTCATAGAACTTTATCTTTTCAAGGTATGTCTGTTGTTTATGTGGTTGTAGATTCTTTTACTTGGCATAAAAGACTCTGCCATCCTTCACAATCTAAAGTTGAATCTTTGTCTAAAGTTTTACACTTACCAAATTCGAAAGTTAATAAAGATCATTCTGAAGTTTGTCATGTCTGCCATTTAACTAAACAGAAAAATTTACCTTTCAAATCTCGTCAAAACATAAATTCTCATTCATTTGATCTTTTGCATATTGATACTTGGGGTCCTTTTGCTGAACCTACCATAGATGGATCTAATTATTTTCTAACCATTGATGATGATTTTAGCCGTGCCACATGGGCTTTCTTAATGCATGTTAAATCTGACGTGATCAATATTTTTCCTGATTTTATTAAAATGGTTGAGAATCAATACAAAGTGCATGTTAAAGCTGTTCGTTCTGACAATGCAAATGAATTAAGATTCACTGAGTTCTATGCTGCTAGAGGTATTGTTGCATATCATTCATGTCGTGAAGCACCTGAACAAAATTCGGTGGTTGAAAGAAAGCATCAACATATTTTAAACGTTGCTCGGTCTTTGTTATTTAAGTCAAATTTTCCTTTAAAATTTTGGGGTGATTGTGTTAATAACTGCGATTTTTCTTATCAATCGATATCTTCCCCTGTTATAGAAAACAAATCTCCGTATGAAAGACTCACTAACAAGCAACCTGAGTATGATAATTTGAAAACCTTCGGTTGTCTTTGCTATGCTAATACTTCTCCTAAGGGTAGAACTAAGTTTGACCCTAGAACTAGAGTCTGCGTCTTTCTAGGTTACCCCTCTGGTTATAAAGGTTATAAGCTACTAGATATAGAGACACATTCTGTTTTGATCTCTAGACATGTGATTTTCCATGAGGATATCTTTCCGTTTGTCTCATCATCTCTAAATGATAAAGTCAAACAATTCTTTCCTCATGCTTCTTTTCCTGCTGAGCCTACTGATGTGTTCTCTGAACCATTAGTCTCTGATACACATCCTCATCAAGATGTGTCATCATCTAAGGATTCACTTCCCTCTGGAAGTAGACCTCTTCGTTCCAAGAAACATCCCTCAAATTTGCAGGATTTCTATTGTTATACTCTTGACGCAAATACTTTTACTTCCTCTACTCCATATACTATGGCCAATTTCATCTCTTACTCTGCTTTATCTGAGCCTTTTCATTCTTTTATTATTTCTATCACCAAAACAAAAGATCCTCAAAAGTTTTCAGAGGCAATTCTAGACAAGTTGTGGTGTGATGCTATGAAGGAGGAGATCAGTTCTCAGGAAAGGACCAGAACTTGGAGTGTGTGTTCTTTACCACCAGACAAGAAGTCGATTGGGTGTAAATGGCTTTACAAAACTAAGTATAATACTGATGGTACGGAAGAGAGAAAGAAGGGTTGTTTGGTTGGAAAGGGTTATACTCAAGTTGAAGGTGAAGATTATCAAGAGACGTTTTCTCATGTTGCTATGTTGCTAAACTTAGCACAGTGAGAATTCTTATTGATGTTGCTGCAAAGATGAAGGGGTCTTTGACACAGTTAGACATCTCCAATGCTTTTCTCAACGGTGATCTGGATGAAGAGATATATATGAAGCTTCCTCCCGGATATGAAGAGTTGACTGGCATCTTTGTACCTTCTAATGCTGTTTGCAGACTTCATAAATCTCTGTATGGACTCAAACATGCATCAAGACAGTGGTACTTGAAGTTATCATCCACCATTATGCAGATGGGTTTCAAGAAGTCTCGAGATGATCATACACTTTTTGTGAAGAATGTGAATGGAAGATATCTAGTTGTTCTGGTGTATGTCGATGACATACTTGTTGCGAGCAACAATGATGAAGCATTCAAAGAATTCATTAGCGAGTTGGAATCACATTTCAAGCTACGCAATCTTGGTGAAGCAAAATATTTCCTTGTCTTAGAAATTGCTCGATCTCAGAAGGGTATCTCCATTTGTCAACGGAAATATATCTTGGAGTTACTAGATGATACGAGATTTCTTGGATGCAAACCTTCCTCTATACCTCTTGACCCCACGGTACGCCTTTCTAAAGAAACTATTCCTCCTAAAGATGGCACTAAAGTAGTTCATGAGATGGGTGCATTACTTGCTGAACCTAAAGTCTACAGACGTCTCATGGGTCGTTTGATGTATCTTGCCATCACAAGACCTGACATAGCTTACACTCTCACAAAGCTGTGTCAGTATTCATCAGCTCCCCGTGATGCACATCTTCGTGCAGCTCATAAACTTCTTAGGTATCTTAAAGTTACAGTTGGTCAAGGTATCTTTTATGCAGCTGGCGGTTCTTTTGATTTACGTGGCTTTGCTGATGCGGATTAGGGATCATGTCCAGATTCATGCAAATCGATCACTGGTTATGCTATGTTTCTCGGTGAATCACTGGTTACATGGTGATCCAAGAAGCAATGCAAAGTGTCTAGGAGCACAGTGGAAGCAGAGTTCCATGCACTTGCAGATGCATCATGTGAGATAGAATGGCTCCTTCGCATCATGGTTGATCTGCAGGTTCATGTATCGTTACCTACTCACTTGTATGGTGACAACACTGCCTCTCTACATATTGCAAACAACTCTGTCTACCACGAGAGGACAAAACATGTAGATCAAGATTGTTACACCATTCGTGAGCGGATTGATAATGGAATGATCAAGACTATGCATGTTTGGACTCATAATCAGATTGTTGATGTCCTCACCAAAGCTTTTTATCCATCTCCATTTCGTGCTCTTATTTCCAAGATAGGTGTGTTGGACATCCATGCACCACCGGGGGGGGGTATTAGCCGATTTATATTGGTTCCATTGCAAATGTAGTTTAGGATCAATCTAGTTTTGATTTAGTCCGGTTTACTCATTCTATATATATCATCTTGTAACAAACTTTTACGGAGAATGAGACTCAGTTCATTATACTCAATTTCTCTCATGATCTTGAATCTCTATTATTAACATAAATTATTCTGAAATAACTTTTCAAAGAGTATAAACAAAAGATTTCATGAATATTAACCATTTACTTTCGCACTTAACGTTAAATGACATATATGAATATTCTGAACTAACTCCTTAATTATACATTTTATATTCCATAATGTTCGTTATATTGTTTCTATCTTATTATTTTACTTGTTTCTGAAATAATTATTTTTTGGTAGAAAAGCTTTCATTTTCTGAAATACTTATTGTTTCCAGTTTTATGGTAGGGCAATTAATGCTGCTGGTCCTCAGTCTATGTTTTTCCCTGTGTGTGGATAAGATAAAAAAGCAGAAGCAGTCAAATGTTTCTTTGGGTCCATTCTCTCGTAGGACACAAGGAAGAACTCAATTTGTTTTTGTGTTTTTATTCACTTGTTCACACACATAGATATTTCATCCACAACTTCAATATTTGTATCTAAGACCCTTAATATTATGATTTTCGATTATACCTTGTTGTTCTCCTGCGAGCTTGATAATATTAATATGAGTCACCCAAAAAGCATTAGAATATAACCTAGATATGGGATCTATCTATCTTAGCTTTAGTTATGTCTTTTTCGCTTCTACATAAGATAGTACACATTACACAAACTCAATAGCATCTTTTTTTAACAAAAACACAATAACATCATGTCATAAAATCACCCAAAACAGGAACTACAGTTCAGAAATTTTTCAAAAAACAAATATATATATATATATATTTATCTAATATTGACCTATTAAACATGATCAACAATATTTCAAGCTCAATTTATGTCTCATTCTCTCTTGAAAAATATGTACATGCAAACAAGAGAGACAAAATAGATCTGAAGTCGCATATGTATTGGAATTTCTCTCTCTCGGTATATTTATATAGAAGTAGTTTATAAGAGTATATATATATATATATATGTAATTTATAGCTCTTGCTTGAAGAAAATGGAAGGAAATATTTCCTTCAAGAGCTCATATTCACCTCCTTGCTGATACTCTTGATGAGAAGAATTAGGGTTTGCATTCACACTACCATAACCGCTCTGTCCGTATCCATAATCCAAAGCCCCCGTGGCAGAACCACCGCTAGTATAAGCAGACGTCCGAAACATATCATGTGTAAGGCTTCTTGGAGTCATGAAGTCTGCAGAGTACATAGCAGCCGTGGCGGAACTTCCCCGGAGATTAGTCGGAATCGGATGGTTATGTTGACTCTCGTACGTTGTAATCACAACCGCTGGATCTTGGAACGATCTCTCTACTCGTTTCTTCACGTTGCACCTTTGCGTCGTGCATCTATAGTAACTCCTATTTTCGTTTGCATTTGCAATTATTAGTTCCTAATATATTTTAACTATTATAAAGATGCAAATGCAGAAAAGCAAAATTAAATTACCTTGGGTAAGGGCTGTTTTTGACAGCCTTTTGGCCGTATTTTCTCCATCTATAACCATCTTCAAGATGATCAACTTCACTTTTAGTCATAAACGAGACTCGTGGCTCTCTTTGTTTCTTCTCATTCTTTTTCGTTTTCCCTCTGAAAGCAAATATTATAGAATTACTACAACATACTATACTAGCAGGTATACAGATTCGTAAATTAATGAGGGGATATTTTATATTTCATAAAAGAATTTATATATAAATACTTACACTTTTTTGGAACTTTGATTTTCTTCACCTCCATCTTCAGCTACCTCTCTTTTCCTCTGGTTCTCACGGGAATCTTCGCCAGGATGATCAGCCTCGCTAGAGGAAGAAGGTGCAGAAACCCTAGTTGGAGTCTCATCGGAAACATCTCTTTTCGATTCTTGACCGATCGAAGAGTTGAAAACATCTGAAGAAGAGGGAGAAAGGCCAAAATTTTTCTGAAGTAGAGAGTCGTACGCTCCTGGTGAGCTTTGGAGGCAATCAGTAAAGGAGAAGGAAGATGGCACGAAACTGTTGTTTCCATAAGAGGACAGAGTTGAAGTAGGGAGATTCATCATTTCGTACACAGAGAAGGATGAAGGGTATTGGTTGTTGTAGAGATCTTTGGTTTGATTAGACATGGTGAAGAACAATAAAGAGATTAAAACAAAAAAAAAATGTGAAGAGAAGAGAGAAAAAAGCCTTTTAGGTTTGGGGATTAGTTTTTTTTTTCATATGGGGTCTAGATTGGTGTTTGGACTTTGATTGGGTCTTCGTCACTCTTTCTCGTATATTTATGCATTTTGAAACTCAAAAAGGGTGAGAGAGAGAGAAAGAATGATGAATAATATGCTTGTCTTGGCTTAATATGATTTGGAATGGAGCTAATTAAGTAAAACTCAAATGGGATATAATTCAATGGTACGTGTGTGAATCCGTACTGTTAATACTTTATCTTACTCTGTTAACTTTTCCTCGATAATAAATTGTGTTTTCTCCTTTATGCAATTCTCGTTTCTGTTATAAGATTCATTTTAATATTATTTTATTCAGTAAATTTTAGTTTATCAGTTATTGATATGATTTTGAACTTTATAAAAAAAAGCAAGCACATCATATTATTTTAAAATCAGACGGTAAAAAATAAATTAAAACTAATAATGTGAAAGATAAGAAAGTTAATCTACCTTATATGTCTATCTATATTCAGCAAACAAGATATATATAAATATATATATATATATATATATATATATATATATATATATATATATATATATATTTCATGTATATTAAGAAAACATATAAAAATGCATAATTTAGTGTGATTATCTTTGTTCTTATAAATTTAAACCAATAAAAATCCAATAAGTATAATGAAGTTTTTTGAAATTTGTAATTAATCATTATTAATTAACAAAATATGCATTAAAAAATAAAAATGTATTTTTGACATAAATATTTTTCTACGATATGTAACATGATGAAACAGAAGGAGTATGCAAATCCCCTTATTATTAAAAGAGAAGCAAAAAACAAGAGTAACCTTAAAAAGGTAAAT
>JABAYD010050851.1:3101-18006 GCA_014822095.1 Diplotaxis tenuifolia
CTAAGCCATTGTTGACGGTTAAGCTTTTTATTATTCTTGTTCTAGGGTTAGGAGAGAAAGGATAAACTTCTACAGAGTAATCCTGGAGCTCCTTTGGTTTTTTCTATGTATTATATTGCAATTTTATCTATTCATCTATGATTTATATGCAAAATATTGAGCTGCCCGCCGCAGTAGAAAGCACAACATATGGGTTCCATCCAACATGTCATTACGTAAGTTTGATATATCATGGATATTACCTACTTTCACCCAAGTTATATGTCCTCTTTATATATTATTATATGGATTTGGAGTATGTTAGAGTGTTTACAGGTTTAGGGACGATTTGAAAGAAAGTAGTGATTTTGATGTCTTTTGAAGTCTTCTGAGTGCAGAACTGCACAGACGCATCAGATGTGGGTGGATACTTTCCCACTGTTATATGTCTCCCATATTTTGATACAAGATATAACTTTGAGTTAAATTTTCAATGCCACTGATTTGATATCAATTAGCATTCTGTAGCTGAAGTTATGCCTGTATTTCTGACAAGTGGTATGTCTGCCTTGCGAGACAAAACTGTCAAGGAGATGAAGGAGCATCGATCGACGGCACAACCTTAGTGATGATCAATGGTGATCCTAGAATTCGGGCCAAGTATATATCAAGACCGACTTAAGCCCATAATCTAACACAAATTACCAAGATACCCATGAACGACTTGAAACCTTGTTTATGTGTTTTCTAAGCCATTGTTGACGGTTAAGCTTTTTATTATTCTTGTTCTAGGGTTAGGAGAGAAAGGAGAAACTTCTACAGAGTAATCCTGGAACTCCTTTGGTTTTTATATGTATTATATTGCAATTTTATCTATTCATCTATGATTTATGTGACAGTTTTTATGTTTGAATAGATCCACCTATTAGGTTTAGGATTCTAATGGTATTTGTAGATCTTAAAATCTACACTAAGTATTTGATAGTGATTATGGGTTTAATCTAGGGAAAACAAAAGAAGTGGGAAACGATTCTCTCAAAACACAACGATATAAATCAGAAACCGGTTGACAAAAATAAACTTTATCGATAATGGATTGATTACAAAGAAGTTACTCAAGATCAAAATGAAACGACGGTGAAACCGAACTAAAGAGAAAATGAGAGCGGAGGATGAGATCAATATTTGTGTGTGTGTAAGCTCTATGGTTTTCAAAATGCTTCCTCCTCTCGTATCCTCTTCCTTTTATAATTGATATTTTTGCTGATATCTCTCAACGACTTCCACGATATCATTCTTCAGTTCGATCTCGGCTTTGAATGTTGACATCTGGGCTTGGGCTCATTCTTTCCTCGCCCGAGACTGGGCCCAATAATAGTCTCGACGTTGTTTATTCTCGGTGTGGGCTTGTCTTCGTTGGTTGATGCTTGGGCCTGGCCCATTTTCCTGATGCTGGAATTGGGTCTAACATTTCCCTCCAGCCCTTTTTACTTTGGAAGAAACTGAAAGGGCGAACTACATAATGGCTAGAACGACATCGTCGCGTGTCTTGCGAAGTGAGACGCCACGTGGGCTGTTCTTAACGGGTTTGTTGGCCACTTTCATAGATCGTGCGGCTAGGATCGTTTTGTCGACGTCACCTGCTTTGGGAACTGTTTTTCGGGTTTATTTAAATAAGCTCTTATCTTCGTCGAGAAGTATAATTCGGCAACTAACTTCTTCTTCCTCACTTTTTCTGTTTGTTATCTCTGGTGATATGTTTCAAATGACTCCTGAGAAGTACGGTCCGCATCTTCCTACCATTCTAAAAGGGAAAGATCACGAGGCTATTTACGAGCTTTGGGGGGGTTCCTCACAACGTCGAAATTGATCTTCCTGAGGACGGTGAAACGCCGGAAAACATTTATCCCAGGTTTTGCGGAGCCTACTCGCACATTATAAAGACTGCAGCTTGTCGTTCCCGCTTCCTTCTTTCCTTCTCGAGGCTCTTGCCGAGATGAAGATGGCTTTTACTCGTATGTGCCCCAACTTCTTCCGTTATTTCCCGGCTTTGTGGGTTCGGGCTCAGGAAGAAGGCCTTAAATTTGGCTTGGAGGAAATGAGGCAACTCTGTACCGTTAAAAACAACAGCTGTTTTCTGGGTACTATGCTTCTTTCTCCTGCAACGGTCGTACCATCTTCGATGGTATTCCTAATAAAGACGATGGCTGGAGGGCGAAATTCTCCGTGTTCCGAATAAGTCCAGAAACTGTTGGCAATTTCGACTTCAGTCGAATCTCTCGGGATTGGTCGAACGACATAGGTTCGTTTCTCTGTCATAGTAGAAGTTTTACTTTATCGATTTTCTATTTAATTTCTAAATTTTATAGTTGTGTTATGTAGAATTTTTCGGGATGGCTCCTATGACTCCCGAGCTCCGAGGTCTGATGGAGGCGTTGCACCGAGACCAACCTGGTTGGCTTGCTTTCTCAGTGTACCGTATCCGACGTGCTCTCCGTCTCCCTCCAGCGCAAGGTCGTGCTGAACCTATCGAACTGGCAAAGCCGTTTCTTCCAGCTGGTGCTCGCCGCAGTGAGTTCTTTTCTTCTTTAGGATTTTTGTTAATAGGTGTTTTTGGGAATTTCTTGATATATGATCTTTCCCAGGAGCAAGAAAAAGGAGTTCTTCTCCAGAAGGTTCGAATGCGCAGCTTGAGGTCGAGCAGTCAGAGATGGTTTGCAAACCCTCCCGAGGTGAGGCATTGGGCTCGAGGTCTCCGGGTTGAGTTTCGGGATTCTGGTTAAGCCACTGGACGTCGCTTCTCCGATAGCTGGGGGTCAGGCCACCCGAGGTGATTCTGTTGAATCTGTTGGAGATCGATCTCGTGATGGTAATTTTGATCTCGCGAGAGCTCGAACTCACCGTCGTATTCTTGGGGCCATACTTTTCCTGAGCTCGAGTTCGTCGCTTCCTGGGGCTTCTTCTCCTGATGGAGGTCGCAGAGAGGGTACTTCGCGAACCGATCGCGATCATCCTTTGTCGGAGAGGAGGAGGTGTCTTCTCCGACTGTTCGTTCCGAGGCGGAAGGCAATCTTCTTGATGACCCCAAGCGTCTGGCCGATGTGTGCCATGGTATTAGATAGAACAATTTCGATCTCCCTCCGTTAGATAAGATGCATAATCAGGATTGTTATATACGCATGGTGGGCGCGAATGCTAAGGTAACGACCTATTTTATCTTTTCTGTTCTTCCTTAAGTTAGTGACTCATTTAACATGGTGATATGAGGCAAGCAATGAGTACGCCACGTTGATGGAGAAACGTCTGATCGATTTCCCAGATAAGGAGGAAATCGCGAGGTATTTGGCTACGATCCAGCAATTGCGAACCGATGATGGTGAAGAAGAGGAGAAGGAAGCGAACTATGCTAAGGAGATTCTAGGTTTGAAGGACATGCTGGGTCAGTTGGAGAAGGATATAGCCGATCTTTTGAAAAGGTTCGCGTCCATCGAGAAGGAAAATATCGGTCTTCAGGGCGACGTTGAGTCTATGAAGGAAAAGAATAAGAGAGAGCTCGCGGGTCAGGAGATTGCTATTAGGAGAGAGTCTCGTCGTGCTTGCCGGTCTCTTGTTCAGGAGTATGAGGGGCTCCTAGACACGATTAAGGGTAAGTTGTGTGCGATGAAGGTAGAAAAGGAGGCCGATCTTCGTTTACGTGACGTGCAAGCGCGTATTGATGTGCTGACGGAGTATGAGGAAGGTGGTTTTGAGATTGAGATCGAGCTGAAGCGCCTTAAGAGTTTCGAGCTTGATTACATTATCGAAAATGGTCAAGCTGAAGTGTCTGATCCGTCTCTGGAGCGTCTCGATCTTTGAAGTGTCTGAGGATTCGGTTAATCAAATGGGTTGGCCCTTATGCCGTTTGTTCTTTTTCTTTTTTTTTGTCTTTTGGTTTGTAATGTATTCTAAGATGCGGACATGTTTTTATGGTTTGATGAACTTATTAGGTTGATACCTTAATAATTGGTAATGATATTTAGTAATATTATCTCTGTGTTTGTTTGTATCGAGGCATAGACTAATCAGGAATCTACTTTTGGGCCTTTATGAGGCCAAGGGACGTGTTTGTTTGTTGATGTTAATTTTGGTTAGACAATATTCAAGGTCGGTTTGTGTAGGATTGTTTGATTTTTGGTTGTGCTCGGTATCAAGCTGGCTACGTACCCACGTCGAGGATCAAGCTTGTCGTAGTTAAGGTCTTTAGTTGTTTTGGCTGATTCTTTTGGGTCTGATTGTTGGTCCCCCCAGCTCGATGTTCAGTCGCGGGCTGGATATTGAGCTTTGTTATCCGTAATACTTTTTGAGATTGTAGGCGTTCCAAGGTCTCATTTCTGGTCGGACTGTTCTACATTTTTCCAGCTCGTAGACCACTGTTCTTGTCTCCTTGGTTATTTTGTAAGGTCCTGCTCCTTCTTCTTTTGTCCCATCTCGTTCCTAACTTTCCTGCTCCTTCTTCTTTTGTCCCGTCGAAGACCTTTCTCAATGCTAGGTCACCAATGCGGAAGGAGCGGTCTCTTACGTTAGAATCGTAGTAACGGGCGGCGGCTTGCTGGTAATTCTGTACTCGTATGGATGCACTTTCTCATCATTCTTCGATCATGTCAAGTTGATCGATTAGTAGTTCCTCGTTGAGCTCAGCATTGTTCGGACACAGTCTGTGTCGTTGGCTCGGGACTTTGATCTCGGCTGGGATTACGGCTTCGACTCCGTAGGAGAGAGAAAAGGGTGTTTCTTGTGTCGCGGTATGTGGTGTAGTTCTACATGCCCATAATACGCTGTGTAGCTCTTCTCCCCATCTTTCTTTCTTAAGATCGAGCCTCTTTTTGATGTTGTTCATTATGGTTTTGTTCGCGACTTTTACGTGTCTTTTGCACTTCGGATATCGTGGACTCGCTGTTTTTAATTTTATTTCCATTTGTCGCAGATGGCAGTGAATTCTTTAGATATAAATTGCAAGCCGTTATCAGTTATTATTTTGTATGGTAGTCCGTGTCAGAATACGATGTTTCTCCAAATAAATTTGACCATTGTATCTATTGTTATATAAGGGAACGCATCGGCTTCGATCCACTTAGTAAAATAATCAAGCAATACTAGGAGGAAGCGCAGTTTCTTCATTCCGGAAGGGACCAGTGGTCCGACTATGTCCATGGATCACTTCATGAAGGGATATGGTGATACTATCGATGAGAGTTTTTGAGTGGGTTGATGTATCATCGGTGCGTGATGTTGGCATTTGTCGCATTTTAACAAGAATTGTTCGCAGTCGTTGGCGATAATCGGCTAGAAGTACCCGTGTTTCTTGACTCTCATGGCTAAGGATCTTCCGCCGGAGTGACTCCCGCATTTTCTGTCGTGAGTTCGCTTCAGAACTACGAATGCATCTTTAGAGGAGACTCGCAGCAAATAGGGTTCTTCTAGGCTTCGTTTGTATAATTTTTCCTCCATGATGCAGTAGCGTGAGTTTTGGGCTTTTATTTACCTAGTCTCTCCCTTTCTCTGCGGGGCGCTAGCCTTTGCTGATATAGTTGTATATCGGGATCCTCCAATCTAGCCTGCTTTCGAGCTCTTTTGGAATATTGCGTGTGCTTCGGCATTGGGCTCATGGTCGGCCTCCTCAAGAGAGGTCGATGAAGTCCATGCCTTTCCTGTTCGAGGATTGGCTGTCTGGCTCCTTATTTGTCGTCTTCTCGAAGTGCCGACCTCATCGTCTTGAGAGGTTTCATCGAGGGTGCTTTGATCTGCATTCTGGCCCTACTGGTGATGATTGCCCCTATCTGGTGATGGATATCTTCGTTAGTTTCTTTGCATGGAATGTTTATGCTAGGTTTCTCGATTCCCTCTACTGGTATTATTCTTCTGAGCGTGGGGCTGGAAGTCGAGGCCAATGTGGCAAGGGCGTCGGCTGACTTGTTTTCACCTTGGGGTATCTTCGTGAGTTTGAATTTGTCAAACTCCGCTATGAGATCTCGTAAGATCTCAAGGTAGGCTTCCATTCTCTCGTTTTTTGCTCCGTACTCCCCATGAAATTGGTTGGTGATTGCGAGTAGCTGAAGGCACTTATTTCTCGAGCTTCTACACTCTGACGAGCCGAAGTCCGACGATCGTGGATTCATATTCGGCTTCGTTGTTCGAGGCATTAAATCCAGACGGAATGATTGTTTGATTATTTCTCGAGTTGGAGATTCGAGTTGTATTCTGATTTCTGAACCTTGCTTCGAAGATGCTTCGTCGACATGTACTTCCATTTCCTCGAGCTCGTACTTGGGTCATTTTCTTTGAAAAACGACAAAGTCGGCCAGGACTTGGGCTTTCGAGCTCGTCCGGGGCTTGTATTCGATGTTGTACTCGCTGAGTTCGATCGCCCGTTTTGCTAGTTTTCCTGACTGGCTGGGGCTATGGAGAATGGTTCGTAATGGATGAGAAGTCATTACCGTGACCGATTGTGACTGGAAATAAGGCCTCAGTTTTCTCGCAGCCGTTACGACTGCCAGGGAGAATTTTTCTACTATGGGATATCTCGTCTCAGCGTTGACCAGCGATCTACTAGTGTAAGAGGTTGGTTTTTTCTCCCCATCTTCTTCTCTTATTAGTACACTGCTGACTGCGTGTGTTGAAGTAGCTACATATAGGAGCAAGGTTTCTCCTTCGATCGGTTTCGACAACACATGAGGTTGGCTTATGTAGGCTTTGAGCTCGCTCAAGGCCGTGTCACATTCTTCATTCCATTCAATTTTTTTGTTCCCGTTAAAGAGCTTGTAGAACGGGAGACACTTGTCGGTTAATCGTGATATGAATCGGTTTAACGCCGCAATCTTTCTGGTAAGTCGTTGCACTTCCCGGATTGACCTCGGAGGTAGGGTATCTATGAGTGTTGTGATCTGCTTTGGGTTGGCTTCGATCCCTCTCTCGGTTACCAGGTATCCGAGGAATTCTTTGGAGGGTACTCTGAAAGTGCATTTCGTCGGGTTTAGTTTCATTCTGAATTTGTTGAGAACATCAGCATTCCTGGAGTTGATAGACGTGGTCGTTCGCCTTTGATGATTTAACTAGCATGTCGTCGATGTAGACTTCCATCGTTTTGCCAATCTGTTTAGCGAACATCTTATTTACCAATCGTTGGTATGTGGCCCATGTGTTTTTCAATCCGAACGACATCACTTTATAGCATTAGGTACCACGTTCGGCAATAAAGCTCGTCTTCTCTTGATCGTCGGGGTTCATGAGAATATGGTTGTAGCCAGAGAAGATGCCCATGAATGATAACAATTCGTGACCAGCCGTGGCCTCTACCAAACGGTCGATTTTTCTTTTTTACCACAACGGGGTTGGCGAGCCAATCAGGGTACTGAACTTCGTGGATCGAGCCGGTTTTCAATAGTTTGTCGATCTCGTCGTTTATGGCTTTCGAGCGTTCCGGGCCTAGTTTTCTTTGTTTCTGCATGTGATCGACGTTAAGATGGTGAAACTTTATCGATATATCGATCCCGGGCATATCGGCAGCGGACCAAGCGAATGTCTTGGCGTTTTGTTTCAGGACAGATAATAGGTTATGTTTTATTTCGGGCGAGAGGTCGTTCCCGATATTTACGCATTTTTTGGGAAACTGTTCGTCGAGTGGGATTGCGCTAGAAAGACCCTCTTTAGAGGTTCTGATTGCTCGATTTTGAGAGGTCGAGGGGTTCGTTCCTCGTGGAGATATTTTCTTAAATTGCGTCATGTAGCATACTTTGGATTTCCTCTGGCTGTTATTGATCGTTTTTTCTCCGGCGGGTGATATGAATTTTATGCACTGCTGATAAATTGATGGGATTGCGCGCATCCTATGCAACCAGGGCCGACCTAGCATCACATCGAACGGCATATGACGATCGGTTAAGGCGAATCTGACTCTAGTTCTAGATTGTGAGTTTTGGTCGCGACCGACACAGTCTCCTGGAATCGCATTTTTTTTCATCGAAGTCGATATGGAGGCTCATTTCTCGACTGAGCGTGTGTAGAGCTCGATCTATCAGTCAAAACGTATCTTGTGGGAGGATGTTATCGGTGCTCCCCGTATCTATGAGGACTTATGTTAGCGTAATCCTGGCGAGGTCGATGGTGATGATTAGAGCGTCGTCGTGCGATATATCGATCTTGGTGATTTCGTGTTCCTGGAAGGTCACAGTTTTTATCTGAGTCGGTGTCTCTTTTTCGGCGTCTTTTTTTGTCGTCTCTTGCTAATCGTCGGATTTTCGTGTAGGGATTATTTCCCGAGAGAAGTCCTTCCTCTTAGACGAAGTTCCGGCGTTACTGTGGGATGAGCGAGTTTTGTTGGGTGATGTCGCCACATCTGGTTCTGATGAGTCCTGATTAGTTGCTTTTCTTTCAGTGTTTAATCTAGGGAAAACAAAAGAAGTGAGCAACGATGCTCTCAGAACACAACGATATAATCGGAAATCAGTTGACAAAAATGAACTTTATTTATAATGAATTGATTACAAAGAAGTTACTCAAGATCGAAATGAAACAACAGTGAGATCGAGCTATAGAGAAAATTAGAGGGGCGGATGAGATTGATCTTTGTGTGTGTAAGCTCTAGGGTTTTCAACGTGCTTCCTCCTCTCGTCTCCTCTTCCTTTTTTAATTGATTTTTTGCTGATATCTCTCACGAATTCCGCGATCTCCGGGTCATGGTCTTGACCTCTTCATTCTTCAGTTCGAGCTCGGCTTTGCATGTTGACATTTGGGCTTGGGCCCGTTCTTTCATCGCCCGAGACTGGGCCCGATAATAGTTTCGATGTCGTTTATTCTTGGTGCGGGCTTGTCTTTGTTAGTTGATGCTTGGGACTGGCCCATTTTCCCGATGCTGGAATTGGTTCCAACAGTATTGACGGATTAGTCCAAAACTAGGATTGCTAGAGAATTGATATCCAATGATTAGAAGTGTTCTTACTGCATGGTTCTAGAGTAATTAACTAGATCTTGACCTTATGACATAGGATACTGCGAGAGCAGATTCTTTGCCTGATAATATTCTAGTTAGGTTTGTTAGAAATACGCGAGAGCTGATCGACCATTCTTGATGGTAACCAACTTGTCACAACCATCGATCGATTGTCAATACTCGACCATCGATTGATAGTGTTATACAATGAGTGGTTGAGTCCTAACGTATCAGCTCGCCTAGTATCTTATCCATTATAATCCACGTATCTGAAACCCTAGATCTAACAACCATCCTTCCATTAAACAAACTCCTCTATTTACTTATTGTTTATTCTTATTAAATTGATTCGCCTAGCTTAATCGCGACCGTAATGAGTTTATTGTGTGCATACGCTCTTTGTGGATTCAATCCCTAAATACTACAACTGAACCTATATTTGAGAGAGTAAAATCACTTCTTAGAGTAATTTGAGTGAGTAAAGTCACTTCTTAAGTTAATTTATGCGATATCAAAGTTCGTCGGGGTTGAAGGTCGAGAAGGCTCCAACTGCAAGTGAGTGAAGCATACTGATTCAGACTCTGTGTGGCATCAAATTCTAAAAGCACAAATGTTACCATAAAAGATAGCTCTGTGAATGTAAAATCATGTACGTCAACCACATAAACAAAATGCATGCCAATAATGAAACAGATTGGTACCTAACAAGTACATTCTTAGATGCTAAACTATACTTCTACCACTGTCCACATAGTATATAAGTTCCACTAACAAACACATAAAATCAAGACATTATGTAAAAAATGCAATGAACTAGACTATCAGAGCATCTTTGACCACACTCCATATTTTACTGCAAAATTGAGTGGGATGTGGAGTAATGAACAAACAAAAAACTCATTACTCCATTTTCCCACTCTATTTTGCAGTAAAATATAGAGTGGGGTTGGAGATGCTCTCAGCTTGGGTAGTTTAGTACAAGGATAATTGCAACAAAACGAGCAACACAATTATGGCATTACGGATTTAGAATAAACATGAGTGAACAAATCTTATCAACATATGATCATTTAGACAAAAAATAGCAAAAGAACTATTCATGTTTTGCAGTGTAAGCAAGGTATTCAAGACTTACATAACAACATGTATGGATTCGTGCATATAGAGATATGATGTTTTTGGATATTTTGTTAGGTCACATAATTGGATATTATGCTATTAAGGTGTATAATATAGAATAGAAAACCATCAAACACATATATATGTTTCTATTTTTACAAAACCCATAACGACGTTATTTTTTATATCATCAAAAGGTCATTCTATTACTCAAGCTTGAGGTAGTCTGGAAATTCAGACCGGAATAGAACAACCAACAAAAACTAATTTTTGATAAAAAAAATATGAGTAATCCTAGCTAAACCATAGGCAGTCCGGTTTTGCGATTATGGTATGTAGGAGATCTTGAAGTCTGAAAATCTTTCTTTCAATGACACAAACTCTCGTAACCCCATAGAGAAGCTAGGTTAGTCTTTCGAATTCTTGATCATCGCCATTACATTCGTGCAGTCCGTCCCAAAGTGCTGACAGTCAGTGTTCCGAACCATGCTCTCGATTGCCCAGATCAAAGCCTCCAATTTTGCATGCAAAGAAGACAAATGGGTTTCTTAATTTTTTAGTTCTAAAAGTTTCTCTCTTCCTGTCACATTCCTCTAAACCCAACCATATTCACTATGGTTTGCTCTAGATGTACATAATCCATCCACTAGACAAATATTTTGCAAGCTTAGGACTAGCGTAATTGTGTGTATTCCTTGATCCACCTCAATAGTGTTTATGTTTGCTTCCACCCAAGCGTTGCATTCACTTTCTGCATGTCTAACTAATTCTGAAGGATCTCTTGAGATGCCTCTGAAGAGTTTGTTATTTCGCGCTTTCCATAGGTACCAAATAATCCATGGATAAGAATCCTATCTTGGCTAGGATCTTCAAGCTCATTCTTCTTCCAAAACATGTAGTCTAAGTTTATAAATATACTCGCCGCTGGAAACATTTTCGGACATGATGGTGTTGAGGCAAGTGCCTAATTTTGCAATGCCGGCGGACATTCAAAAATAGTGTGGTCGATCGATTCATCAGGTTCTCCACATCTAGAACAGTAACTGTCACAACGCATATGACGTCGTGTTAGGTTTCTTTGCAATCGCTACATATCCAGACACAAGCTGCCATATAAGATGATCGATCTTCTATGGAGCATTAATTTTCCATGCAAAGGCCTTTAGGCTAGTTTTGCTTGGCTCGTTTACCATTCTCTCAGTCTCTTGATTGAGTATTTTCCTTGCAATCCAGTACCCAAATTTCACAGTATACATTCCATTCTGAGTATAGCTTCATCTGTACTTGTTTACTCTATCGGATTGGCTTATGGCCAAGCACCGTATGAGTGGTATATCCCTTGAACAGTTATGCTCTCTAGCACCTCCACATTTCATTCTTTCAGAGATCCATGAATAAGATCATTCACCAAAAATCTTGGATTTACTATCAGGTGGATATAGCTCGCGCCGGTCTAGCTGGAACCGAGGGAATCTGTGGGTCATCCCAAACTCGTATTTGTTACCCTGGACGAACTTTCTGATTGATTCCCAACAGAAGTAGAGGTCTAACAGCCATAAAACTCGTTCACACATGAGATGTGGAGTTAGCCTCTATCCCCCATAGAGTCGAGCTCTAGCAATAATATATGCCTCACAATTCTCTTGCAAGAAGAGAATCCAGAAATTGAATCAATCTCTATAATTGTTTTGCCACTAAAGCCAATTTAAATTCATGGATTAGCCAGAATCTGAGTCTCCCCTTCCTCTTTTGGAATACAAAGTTTATCCCATGCTGTCCATACATACCTCTCCTTGGCGGATTCGAGCTCCACCAAAATCTAGCTATTGCACTCACTAATTTATCACATATATCAAGGGGAAGAAGAAAACTTGACATCACATACAATGGTAGTGCTAGTGAAATGGCCTTTATCAGAACTTCCTTGCCTCCACGTGACAGCCAACGTCTAACCACCCATTGTATCGAGCATATCCTTTAGAAAAACGAAAAGCTTACATTTGGACCCACTAATGTCCTCCGCGATTCTTAGACAAGAGCCCATTCCCCCCCCCCTCATTATCAATTGCTAAATTGTCCTTAATATTTTGTTTAATGTTTGGAGGGATCCTTTTTCCCGAAAATAAGCGAAGACTTCTCAAAATTAATGCATTGACCCAAAGCCTTTCTGTAAACCTCTACCACTTTCATGACCTCATCACATTCACGGGACTCCTCCTCACAAAATAGCAGGCTATCATCAGCAAATAACAGCTGAGATATCGAGGGGTTAGCGCATGAGACGCGCATTCCCGTTATCTTTTCATGTGTTTTTGCATGATTTAGAAGGCTAACGACCATTTTCGTGCATAAGATATAAATAAAAGGAGACAAAGGATGTCCATGAAGCATTCCCCTCTCAGGGACAATTTTACTCTAGGCTGACCATTCATAAATACTTGTTACCTTACTGATGATACACTTCGCCTGATCCAATTTATCCAAATGTCATAGAATCTCATTTTGATAAAACCCGTTCGATAAAAATCCACTCCATTCGGTCATATGTTTTGCTCATATATGTTTTAATTGTCATCCACTTTTGTCGTCCTCCAGGTTTAGTTCTCAGTACATGGAACATATCATGGGTGATCATTATATTATATGTAATATGGTTGCTCGCAATAAAGGCTAATTGGGTTTCAAATATATGATTTGGAAATATCTTTTTCAGTTTTTGACATAAGACCCTGGACACTATCTTTTTTTTTTTTACATCAAACGGCTGATCTATTACTCAAGCTTGAGGTGGTCTGGGAATCTAGATCGGAATAGAACAACCAACAAACAAAAGTTCTCTATAGAAATATCGAGCAGCCTTAGCTAAAGAATCAGAGACTCCATTTTGCGTCCTGGGAACATAAAAGATCTTGAAATCTGGGAAGCAAAACCGCAGCGTAATGAGCTTTTCCAATTCCGTTGAAAATCTTGGCCATTCCTGAGGATTCCTGAGCATCGCAATCATCTCTTTGCAGTCAGTCTCAAAGCTCTGGCATGGCGAATGTTGAAGCATGTTCTCCGATGCCCACCGCAATGCTTCAACTCTGAATGCAAAGCAGACTCCACTCAATTTAAAATGTGCAATCCCATTAGCTGACTATTTCCAAAACTATCATTCCAAACCCAACCACATCCATTGAATTGGTTGTATCAATCCAAAAGCCATCCACCATACATATGTTCCCCAGACATCTGGCCTGGCTTTCCACATCTATGTTCCCTTGAGGAGGGGATAAAATCTGCCCACTGGCTTGGAACCACGCTTGACACTCACTCTCTGCATATCGGGCTAACTCCAGTGGGTCTCTATCGATTCCCCGAAACAGCTTATCGTTCCTAGCCTTCCAAATATACCAACTCAATTAGGGATAAGGATCCATGTCTAGTTCCGGCTCCATAATGCCATTCTTAGTCCATATTCGAGTATGTGCTCTGAAGGGGAAACAAGGTAGGGCTTGTTGGCGTAGATGATAAGGCTCAAACTTGCAGAGCCGGTGGACACTGAAAAATCGCATGTGTGATTGTTTCCTCTTGTTCCCCACATAGTGGACAGTGGTAATCACATTTTATATGTATGTAGTTTAAAGTACTTGTAACAGCCACATGAAATGTTATTAATTGCTACATAAGATGGCATGTGCTTAAAGTTTCAAGCATGTGCTTAAAGTTTTCTGATACTTGGTTCACGAACCTCAGTCTCCTCCTCCTTCATCAATATATTCTTTGCAACCCAATATCCAAATTTGACAGTGTATTGTCCATTCCTTGTATAGATCCAGCAGTACGTGCCCCGACGGTGTGATGAACTTATGACCATACTCCTTATGAGAGGTATGTCATCGGCAGCTACATAGTTCTCCAGACGGCCCACATCCCAGGTCTTTGATTCTTGATTAATTCGATCACTCACTCTCATGTTCGTATGTAAAACCGATACAGATGGGAATGCTGGTCTTGCTGGTACTGTAGGAATTCAAGGGTCCTCCCATACTTTCACCTCATAGCCAGCATGACTTTTTGTCTAACTCCCAACAAAAATAACTCTCTTGTCGCCGATAATCTTGGAAACTATCTTGTAACTCACATTGCACAAGTTTATAGGTCGGATTTGAGATATTTTGGTTGGTTATCTTTCTTGGGAATGAGGCAAATGTTGGTATCATTCAAGGTGCAATAATATCATCAAATAAAAATTCATAAATAAATTGTTAAAACCTCAAAAAAATTACTATATTATTATGTCATTTTATATAGTGTACTGTTTAATTGTCTGATTCTATTCTTTTTTTTATAACGTCATAACTTTATTGATATCAAATCAATATAAAAAAAGTACATGAATTACATATTACATCAAACATGTTGTTAAAAGAACTTGTGACAGAGATAGCAATAACACAAAGTTTCCTAACGTATTCGTAAGACATGCTGATTCGCTAGCTTTCTTCCACTTGTCTTCGTTGATCTTTTTTTGTGGTTTTCAAATCTTGTGAAAAATATCATTTTTCTTTAAAAATATCATTGAATTCGATCCATCTGTTACATCGTAATCCCTCTCAAACACTCCCGCTGCAGTAGATAACATAATTTGTTGTAATTACCCATGACATTGAAATTTTTTTGCTTTCAAACCAATAAAACCATAGTAACATCTGACCCCTTATTGCTTTACAATCTTCGCTCCCCAATTAAATCAATGATGTCATAGTGATGTCTTCGTGAGTCGTCATAATGCCCCGTGATATACTGTTTAGTGTCTCTTTTACAGTAAACTAGGTTAAGATCCGCGCATTTGCGCGGGAT
>JABAYD010050855.1:0-11674 GCA_014822095.1 Diplotaxis tenuifolia
CATACATTATCCCATCGCTAACTATGTTTCATGTGATAGATTCTCACCAACAGTTTTTGATGGCTTTATCCACTAATATGAACTAAAGACGTTTCACGAAGCCATGAAAGACAAGCGTTGGGTGAAGGCGGTTGATATTGAATACAACTCATTGGTTGTCAATCACACATGGACCCTTGAGGAACTACCACCTAATAAATGAGCTCTCGGGTGCAAATGGGTGTTTACAATTAAATATCGAGCCGACGGTACAGTCAATAGATTCAAAACTCGGTTGGTAGTGCTTGGAAATCATCAAAAGAAAGGGATTGGCTATGAGAAAACTTTTGCTCATGTGGCAAAGATGAAAACAGTGAGATTATTCTTGATCTTGCTGCAAAATTGAATCATGAGATCCACCAAATGTACGTTTATAATGTGTTTCATGGTGATCTACATGAAGAGGTATACATAAAATTTCCACCAGGTTTTTGTCCTCCAAGGGAAACGCATGTATGTCATCTTCACAAATCCCTTTACGGTTTGAAACAAGCTCTCCGTTGTTGGTTTGCCAAATTAGAACAGTCTCTTCGTGCTTATGGTTTCAGACATACATGATCTAATTATTCTCTATTTTTCTACACAAAGAATGGAGTTACACTATGGATCTTAGTGTATGTTGACGATCTTATCATCTCTGAAAACTCCTTCGACGCGATTAAGACATTTAAGGATTATTTGTCTATGTGTTTTCATATGAAAGATCTGGGTGCAGTTAAATATTTTCTTGGGTTGGAAGTCCCTCCTAATACTTCTGGTATTTATCTCTGCCAAAGAAAGTATGCGACATATATTGTTTTGGATTTGGGACTTCTTGGATGTAAACCGGTTGGTTCACCTATTGATCATAATCATAAGTTGAGTCTTGCAGATGTACCTTTACTAGCTGATCCAGAGAGATATCGTAGGCTAGTAGGGTGCCTTATTTATTTGGCAGCTGCGAGACCTCATCTGACTTATGCGATTCATGCCTTATCTCAATTTATGCAGCACCCACGGACGGACCATCAGCTTGCTGCACTGAAGGTCGTCCGCTACCTTAAAGGGACACTTGGGCAGGGTATACTTCTTTGGGCCGAGTCATAAACTCATGCGAGTGAATGGAGTGATTCACACTGGGGAGCATGCCCGATAACACGAAGGTCACTTTCGGGATGGTTTGTTCAGCTTAGATCTTCTCCAATCGTTTGGAAAACAAAGAAGCATGACACAATTTCTAGGTCCTTCGCGGAGGAAAAATATAGGGCTATGGCTGAAGTTACCGATGAACTTAATTGGCTGCGCATGATACTATGTGATCTTGGAATAACACAATGAACATATGTCTTTACTTTGTGATAGTAAGCCAGCTAAACACATTAGCTTTAACTCGGTGTTCCATGAACGTACGAAATATGTGGAGCTTGATTGTTACTTTGTTCGGGATGATATTGTTCGTGGTTTTACCCGACATATTCATGTTTCAACCAAGAATCAGCTTGCATACATCCTTACTAAAGCATTGGAAACGTAAGAGTTGATGCATTTTTGACCAAATTGTCCATAGATTTGTTTGCTCAAACTTGGGGGGGGGGTGATATTAGGATAGATTCTATACATCGGAAAGTAAATATTTGTATATCTTCTTTGGAATTACCTAGTAACCTACTTTGTACGTGTATATAAACGAGGTCGTTGACCTACTGAATGATATCAGAAATTCTCCATTCTAATTTTTCACACCAAAACTGTATTTTTAATTTTGATATTATTAAGTTAGAAATTTTAGTATTACTTAATATATATATAAATAAAATTATTATGTAATTATATTTAACAAAAACATATCACACTAAAATATTTGTTTTAAAATAAATATATATTATTTTAACATACAATAATATTAAAATAATAAACTAAAGCCAACAATTCAATTATATGTAATATATTTATTTTATATTTTATGTGTTTATCTTGCTAATGACATTTATTTAGTTAATATTTTATTAATAAAAGTAAGTGAATAGTGTTTAACATTGTAAATAGTAACACTCCAAATTTGATGCGGATAACTTTACGCTAAAATGGTATGACTTTTATCATTGAGTTAGAGATGATTTGATGTAGAAATTGCACTAAAACAATATTTTGCAGTTGGGTTGGAAATGACTTTTTTTTACAGTACTGTTTTTCATAGCATAGAATAAGCTAAAACTCCTATTTTTGTTTTTTAAATACACCAATTCGTTTTTGTATAATAGCCATCAGCAATGGTAAAAAAATTCTACATATTCAAATATTTGAAAATTGATGATTTAAAAGTGTCAAGGGTGAAGTGATTTTTGCGACGCAAATTAATATGATTTGTGTAGGATAATTTTCTTATAAAATTCAACTAATCGTATAAACCAGAGATTTTTTTTCATTATCATGTTCTCTTTCTTTTACTTTATTCTTTAATTTTTATGAGAAATCTTGTAAATATCTACCATTGCGGATATCTTTAGAAAATTTATATTGCAAGTATCTTACATGAAGTTTTGTAGATAAAAATATTTTAAAAAGAAGAGAGAATTAAAATAAATATTTCTATGAGAACTTTTGAGAATCAAAGAAAATCCATAGAAATACATGTCTTTCATGAGGGGTGTAGTTTATTTATGTAATTAAAACTTGGAATAACTAAATTACATTAAAGTATTAATGTTTTTTGTATTAATATTTTTTTTAATTCCTTTAAAATAATAAAGTGTTGACAGTATATATACACAAAAGGGTTTTTGTATTTCTTTCACAGAGGTCTCCTCTTACTGTATAATATTATCAACTTATTCCACTTTTCCAATTTATGATCCCAGAGAATGAGAATTATTAGTAGGCATTATGCAGGACGTTAGAAATCACAATTCTTTAATGGCACATACTTCACAAAATCGTGATTTATGTTTGTGTATTATGAGATCTTACCTTACAAGTTCAGGTTCCGAATGGGAAAAGTAGTTCAAACGGTACAGATCAAGCGGATCAAGCAGATCAAACGGAACAAGTGCATATCAAGCAGGAGAGATGCAAATCAAGCAGGAGAGATGCAAATCAAGCAGGAGAGATTAAAAGCAAACATAACAATCAGTTAGTATAGTTTTAAATAGTAAAAAAAATTCAAATAAAACATATTATATGTTTAAATAATAAAAAAATAAACAATATATAAATAAAATACATAGATAAGAATAATAGTGCACTAAACTTTTTTATTTCAATTTTAAAATTAGAATTTGAAACATTAAAACTTTATATAATTCTATTCCATTAGTATACCTATTTAATATATATTATTAAATATTTGTATAATACATATTATGATTAAGATGCACATTATAATAATATAATAGTTTAAATACTTGTAATAAAATATATGAAGAAAGTAAAAGAGAAAGAAATATACACTAATAAATTTATATATTGTTAAGATTGACATTAAAATAGAATAAAAATATTGTATTTATTAAAGATAATAATTATTTTAAAATTAAAAAAATTGTGAAAAAGTTATTTATTGGTCAAGAAAAAAAAAACAGACGAACAACTCTAAATATATGGCGGTGTGAACTGCTTGCAGATCTCGTATTTTTTTCCACAAAAAACAAAAATATTGAACCGCATGCAAATCTCCCGCTTAAACTACTTTTAACAGCAAAAATGGTGAATAGTGATTTTAATACGGGAGATCTGCACCGGTGGGAGAACTGCCTTTGTTCTGCTCCTGCATTCATAACCTCGGTAAACAGAATTTATCATTCTCTAATTTTTAATCAAAATTAAAATTAAATTTTAAACTAAAATGCTACTATTTTTAGACCTACCTATCCTTTTATACTATTTTACTAGTATATTCCCATATCAGAGCTTTTAACAGTACAATAACACTATCATCCTTTTCTGGAGAATTTTGGTCAATGGTTTTAGTTTAAAATGTGATTACAGTAAAAACCAATAGAGAGAGAAATAAGACAAAAGGACAAAAGGTGAGCACTCAAAACAAAGAAAAAGGACAAAAGTCAGCATTTAAAACAAAGAAAAAGGACAAAAGTCAGCATTTAAAACAAAGAAAAAGGACAAATAAAAAGCTATGAAAAGACGATGAACATTCAAAGAAGAAGACAGACAAATCCCACACCTAACAGGCTAACCTTCAAGCCATCATCTCAATTTCATAAATATTAATATTTTTATAACAAAACAACAAAAACAAAAGAGACGGTTTTGGGGTTATGTTTTGTCTTTGTTAGAGTGTGTTTGGACGTTTCCTTCTCAGAATAATATTTTTCCAAAACAGCTTTTTACCTAAAACAAAAGCTTTTTAGTTTTTATAATTGGAAAACAGTCATGATTCGAAATCCACCTCATGCCCAGACAAAAACCATAAAACTGGAGGCTCCAAACTCAAATTATGTAATGAGATGACTCCAAAAGATAGAATGACAAATGGGTTCAGTGCACTTCTTGCATAATCTAACTTTCCTTCTTTTCTAGTTTTTTTTTTCTAAATCAAGAACCATGATTCAAAAATAAATCAAGAAGCAATGTTAAACATATATATCGAAATTAACTTATTAATTTCAGGAAAATTACCTATGAGGCTTCTCTGTGTAACAATTCTAAATTTCTAATGGACAAAACTTTTGATACGTAGGCTTATATGAATAGGGACTATTCATGTAGTACAACTAGTACCATTACCATGTGAATGTGAACATAGCAATAACTATAGTTTAACGATGAGATTGAAATTTTGACAACTCTTTTATAAAGTCTGAAAAGACAAAGAGGAAAAAGACAAAACCGACTATCACGCATTGTCTGGTACGTAGAACCAAAAGGAACAATGCCCTCTGTTTTAGTGTTTTTTAGTTTCAATCCACACACAAACACACGCTATACTCGCTAAGATAACCCACCAGAGACTTCTTTGTTCTTCTTACACATAGATTAGATAGATAAATAGATAGAACCCAAACCAAGAAAAGAAAAGCTTCTTCCATTGATGCAAAAATCAAGTAAGTTTCTTGTTTTTTCTCCTGTTCTTGCTTATAAAGAGACCTGCTTTTCAGACAGTTTCAAGCAGTTGTTGTCTTTCTTATTCTGTCTTAAAATCGTTTTTATTACTTACTGGTTTGAAAAATCTGTACTTTCTGCAACAAGAACATTTTAAACCAAACTGTTCTTTAACAGTTTATTCCCCTTTTGTTAAAACTGCAGATTCTCTGGATCTTTAAAAGAATTTCGAATCTTGGGTTTGGTTCTTCTCGTTGCAAAGTTCCAACTTTTCATTAAAAGTATTGATCTTTGGCCTTCAATGGTGGCTATGTTTCAAGAAGACAACGGAACATCCTCTGTAGCTTCTTCATCACCACTTCAAGTCTTCTCAACCATGCCACTCACAAGACCAACTCTCCTCTCTTCTCCCTCATCACCCTTCCAAGACCTCAAACCAGAGGAGCGTGGTCTCTACTTGATCCACCTCTTGCTAACCTGCGCCAACCACGTGGCCTCAGGCAGCCTCCAAAACGCAAACGCAGCTCTCGAGCAGCTCTCTCTCCTCTCCTCCCCTGACGGCGACACGATGCAGCGTGTAGCAGCTTACTTCACCGAAGCTCTCGCTAACAGAATCCTCAAGTCTTGGCCTGGTCTCTACAAGGCTCTCAACGCAACTCAGACAAGAACCAAGAACGTCTCCGAGGAGGTTCATGTTAAGAGACTGTTCTTTGATATGTTCCCTATACTCAAAGTATCTTACTTGCTCACTAACCGAGCCATACTCGAGGCTATGGAAGGTGAGAAGATGGTTCATGTGATTGATCTTGATGTTTCGGAGCCCGATCAATGGCTTGCTTTGATTCAAGGTTTTAACTCTAGGCCTGAAGGTCCACCTCATTTGAGAATCACTTGTGTTCATCACCACAAGGAAGTGCTTGATCAAATGGCTCATAGGCTCATTGAAGAAGCAGAGAAACTCGATATACCGTTTCAGTTTAATCCCGTTGTGAGTAGTTTAGATACTTTAAACGTGGACCAGTTGCGTGTTAAGACAGGAGAGGCCTTAGCCGTCAGCTCAGTTCTTCAACTGCATAACCTCTTGGCCTCTGACTCTGATGATGGTTTCTTGAGAAAGAATGGATACAGCCTGAGCGGTGACTCAGCTTCATCTTTACCTAAGTCAGGAAGGATCAATAGATTCCTTAATGCAATTTGGAGTTTGTCTCCAAAGATCATGGTGGTCACTGAGCAAGAATCTGACCACAACGGGTCCACGGTTATGGAGAGGCTATTAGAATCACTCTATACCTATGCAGCATTGTTTGATTGCTTGGAAGCAAAAGTTCCAAGGACTTGTCAAGATAGGATCAAAGTGGAGAAGTTGTTTTTCGGAGAGGAGATCAAGAACATCATAGCATGCGAGGGGTCTGAGAGAAGGGAAAGGCATGAGAAGCTAGAGAAATGGAGCCAGAGGATTGATTTTGCTGGTTTTGGGAATGTTCCTTTGAGCTATTATGGGATGTTGCAGGGTAGGAGGTTGCTTCAAGGGTATGGTTTTGATGGGTATATGATCAAAGAAGAGAGTGGGTGTGCAGTGATTTGCTGGCAAGATAGACCTTTATACTCGGTATCAGCTTGGAGATGCAGGAAGTGAAAGAAGATGAATGATATATAAAAAAAACTTGTGTGTTCTCTTCTGTTTGTAACTTTCTGTCTCTTTTTCCTATTTTGGAAAATGCATCTAACTGCCTCTGCATATATATGCCTTTTGAGCTGATGACTGATGTAAACTACATTTATGTTCTGTTCAAGATCTTCAAAAGTTTCCTCTACTATCAATGTTTTAAAATTCCATAGACGTGATTAGTCATAACCAACTTTTTGAACATTTAAACAGATATTTTGAAAAAAAAAGTTACTTCGTTTCAATTAAATGACAATCTCAGAACTCAAAACTGTTGCAAAGAATAAATTTGACCTTCTTTCAGCATACGATTCTGTTGTGTCTATTGTGTGGAAACTAACTTGGTGTATACCTTAGATTACAATGAGGACACGTTGCAGTCTCCAAAGGGAGTCTGATGTATATATACTATGAAAAAGAAACGAGTTATTTACAGCTGAAGAACATAAAATGCAGCTCAAGGTTTCTTCGTGGTCAAAACTCTGGAAGTGAAACTTGGTAAACACGTAGATTTAGAAATATGCTAAACCAAAGTTGTTGCCTACACCATGAATAGATATTTGAGATCATCTACTGTTAGTCGAGTTGCAGAGCCTCCACCATGGTCTTCACCAAAGGCAGATGCAACCATTGCCCTTTTCTCTTCCTGATGATAACAAATATAATCGAGAAACTGAGGGGGAAAACATGTCTCAGCTAAAAGCAAAAAAAAAGAGCTTAAACCATACCTGGAGAGCCAAAATTCTATCTTCGACAGTATTTGTTATGGTAATACGGGTAACAGTAACTGGTCGGGTTTGTCCAATACGATGTGCTCGATCAATAGCTTGATCTTCGGTAGTTGGATTCCACCAAAGATCAAGAAGAATGACATGACATGCAGCAACCATGTTCAGCCCAAGGTTTCCAGCTTTCAAAGACATTATCATCACTCTTACCTGTTTAGAGAGTTTCATGTAAGAGAAGCGAACATATACTCAGGAGAAAATCATTTTGAAGTTTGGAAAGATGACTTACATCTGGATCGTTGCTGAATTCTTTCACAGCTCTGTCTCTAGCAGCTAGACTCATTGTACCATCTAATCTTCTAAACTCTATAATGTTTTCATTTAGAGAGAGCTCGAGCAAGTCAAGCATACTAGTCCACTGAGAAAAGATAATAGTTTTAACTGGCTTTTCGTTGTAAGGAGTTGAAGGCACACTTTTCTGCTCTATGATGGTAACATCATCATCATCATCGTCGTCATATGGCTTCGAGGAAGAAGAAGGCACTCCACCCCGCTGCGTTGAGTTTGGATTGCCTTGCTTAGAAAGCGACTGCAGAATATCTAAGACAGTTTTGATTTTTGATGAGCTGAACTCGCCATTCTGAAAAACTGGTCTGTTAGGACCTTTAGCACGCGAGGAACTACAGCCCGTATCATCAGCGATACAACTTCGAAGAGTGGACTCGGAGAAAACAACATCGTGCGCAAGCTGTTCTCTGCATACAGGGCACGCATTCTCGTCCCCTGTGATATATTCTGATACACACTGATAGCAGAATATATGGCCACACAAAGTAATCACTGGATCTTCTGGTGGGTCCTGCAAAACATATAGATGGTGAGAACCTGAAGAAACACTATTTCTAGACCTGCATCATTATGCACTTACGTGGCAGACACAGCAGATCGGAGACGATTGTACGCGATTGAGCAAACTAACTCGAGCCTCCCTAGAAAGTCTTTTAGCAGCTTCGTCTGATTCTTTTCCTACAGAATCCGAGTTATATCCTTTCACAAGTTGGGGGTGGTCACAGGCTTGGCGTAATCGTAAAAGCATGAGAAGAATGTTTGCATAGTTTTGATTCAAAGTTCCTGCATCAGCATATGCCTACAGAGAAGAAGAATATCATCTTACAACCTTGACAGGAGTCATTGCAAAAAGATTTTCTTCAATGAAAACTCTCCACACATCAAGTTGCTAGTTACTACAAAAGTGTGTCAACCACAGCTACAAACAAAGGATGAACTGATAGTTAGGAGGAACGCAAAAAGAGCACCTTGAACTGAGAACGTGAATCAGATTCAAGCTTCGTGTAGAAAGACCGCTCCTCTACCGAAAAGTCTACCTTGCTCAAATTAATTGTCTTCGGTGGCAGATTAATAATAGGCTGACCATCAAGCAAAGTTCCTAGATCGTAGATCAGAAGATAATTAATAGAAAATCTCAACAGCAACACAGCTACGTAGAGATAGTAGGAGTAACATGTAAATTATCATATAATTATAAACATTAATGAGAGAGTCTAAGTACCTTTGGTACGCCGTAGCATGATAGCCTTTAAAATAGCTTGAAGCTTCTTGTAACCATGTTGGGAATTTCTGGAAATTGGAACCTTAATCGTGTTGTAGAATGACTTGTACACGGCATAAGGATCATACCTTAGAAACCTGAAGTAGCTATACAAATCATCTATCGTGTTTTGAATCGGTGTTCCAGACAAGCACCATCTCCTTTTGGCTCGAAGACCACAACAGGCTCTTGCCACCTGTGTTCTATGATTCTTAATCGTTTGAGCTTCGTCTAGCACAACTCTGAGCCACCCAACTTTAGCTAGAGTACCACAGTCAGGGTCAGAATCGTCAGCGTTTTTCTTGCTTCGTTTCTTACTCTTCTTAGGAGCACCCAACGCAATTTTACGTTTCTTACTCATGGCAAAGCCAGAGGCGAGACCATGGCTGTCGGCATATTTTTCATCATTCTCTTCGTCATCCTTCAGGGATTGCTTTGGAACTTCATTTGAGACGATAGCGTACGTTGTCATCACCACATCATATTTTGCTAGTTCAGTAGGATCTTTGGTCCTGTTACCACCGTGGTAGATTAGAACAGAAAGCTTAGCTTCTTCAGTAACTTTCTCATCAAGTTCTCTTGCCCACTGCCGCACAACACTAGCTGGACAAACAATTAAAGTGCCAGCAGATGGTCTTTTCCCATTAAATTTCCTTGTTGAAGTACTGGCCTCTTCATCCTTGGCTTTCTTTGTGCCAAAACTGTCATTCACGCCACTAATAGTTAAAGCCTTCGACTCTGGTTTCTCAAATGGATTCTCGGATTCATCATCAGCATCCAAATCCAATGCTTCAGCAGCCACTTGATTGCTTAAATTCTCAGACTTTGATTTTGCCTCATGCATTTGTTTTAGGATAAGAGCAATTGTTGAGATTGTTTTACCAAGTCCCTGTACAGCAACCAAGTGGAATGAGAGGGAAACATAGTAAAAGTAATATAATTTAGAGAATAAAAAGTAACCTGATCATCAGCTAGTATCCCTCCTAGACAGGGTGCACTTCTAGTTTCCTTTTGAAACATCCAAGCCAATGCAATTTTCTGAGAAAAAAAAAACAGTGTTTAGTATGCAAACCCCATTGCAACAGATACTGAAAGATGAACTAGAAACATGAGTACCTGATGCTTCATAAGCGGTACTGAAAGAAGACCGTCAGGTAAATCAACCTCGGACTTGGGTTGATTCAAATTCTGCAGGAAATACTTATTTTTTTTTACCACAATTTTAAGAGCTTACTACTCATACAACGAAGTTATGGGAGAGCACCAAACTATTTGAAATGGAAATTATAATCTTAATGAATAATATGAATGAAGGAATGAATACTACAAAAGTGACAATGTTACTGATTCTCAGAAAAGAAGAAAACAATACTTAATACACATTATCTAAAACTGAAAAAGTCGGCATGTTACTCTGTTTGGAGCACTTTTTGGATTATTAAGACATCTGAACCCTAAAGACAAACATTAATCTCTCTGACATAACAAACCAGAAAGGAACAAGCCTAGTCCCTTCATTCATAGCAATAACTACCACTGGCATATTAGTATAGAATAAATCCTCATGACCACAGAGCTGGAGAAAGAGAGAAGTACATGGCACATAGATATAGTATTAAAACAACCACCAACCAGAAGCGAACTAGTATGAGAAGTAGACAAGCGAAAAGCCTGAGATAATGCTAAAAAACCTGTAGTATAGCGTGATAGACGTGCGTCTCGTCATTCTCGGAACTCCTGTCTTCACCAAAGCCATTCCTATGCAACGGATCACTCCCACCATTGAAATGCGAGGTAGAAGCACCTGCTCCATGCGCCCCAGAGGGAGGAAACAACCGATCGCCATTAATGACACGCCCGATGCCTATCCCATCATGAAACCCACCAAAACTGCCAGAAGCTGACGAAGCTGGAGCAGGACCATAAACCCCACGGAAGTGACTCCCGTTCCCATTACTAGAACCGACAATATCAGGTCTCAGCGGCATAGGAGGCCGAGTAAGAGACGGTGGGAGCACCCTTTTAAGTTGAGATCCGATGTGCCCATTCGTCTGTGGCTTGGCTTCAAACCCATTGCGTGAAGAGGGTAGGGGAAGTAGTCCCAATCTTCTGAGGCCATTCGAGTTTGAAGAGGTGGTCCCATTAACATGGTGAGGTCTCAGCGTAGAGAGTTCCCTTCTATTAGAGCCTGACATAAGGTCAAAAACACAAACTTAACTTGACAAAGTCTCTTAACAATAGCAATGGATATAAGTGAGAAAAAAAGATGGTACCTTGAGGTAATAAGCGGGGATGAGGAAGAGGAAGGCTGCTGCTTCTAGTTTCTTGTATCTCCACATCACTGTCCGAACTGATTTCAATTGCCGAATCCATCGCAACAAACTCAACTTTAAAGACACATCCTTTTGTGCCTAATTAGGTTTTGAAACAGTCTAAAGGGTTGATGGATGATGATTTCGACATCAATTTCGATAATTGAAGATTTATTCAGAAACGCGGAATTGGGATTATACCAAACAGGACGAAGGAGAAAGGAGGTTAGGTGGAATTGGTCGTGAATGAGAGAGTCTAGCAAAACAGAGCAAGGAAGGAATAGTG
>JABAYD010050914.1:0-12004 GCA_014822095.1 Diplotaxis tenuifolia
ATGACAATCTTGTAATTACTTGAAGATGATGAGGGTAAGAGAGTAAAAATGTCATTTTCGAAAAAAAATTGATGACATTTTCGTGAATTATATGAACTTGTGGGGTGAATAAGGCAAAATCAATTTCCAAAAAAAAGAGGTTACTTTTGTGTTTGACTTCAAGTTATGGGTCAAATTTGCAAAATACTTATATTTTGAAATTTATTTAATTGTCTTGGTCTTTTTTAATATTATTTTTTTTTCAGTTCAAAAAAGACCAAAACAACTGAATAAATTTCAAAATATAAGTAGTTTTAAATAAAAGTGATAATATTAAAAAATATTAATTTTGAAAAAATAAAATTTAATATATAAATTTAACCAATACCAAAAATGCATGAATTATTGGATTGACCACACAATATAAAATTTAAGGAAGTAATCGTCTTTCATTGTTTATATAAAATATAAGTAGTTTTAAATAAGAGTGATAATATTAAAAAAATATTAATTTTGCAAAAATAACATTTAATATATAAATTCAACCATTAACAAAAATGCATGAATTATTGGATTGACCATACAATATTAAATTTTCAGGAAGTAATCATTTTTCGTTGTTTATATGATGCAGAATTACTGATTTGGTTTACCAAGGTTTTTTAGAGTATATTTATGTTGATGATAAAACAAATATTTCACACTGGGGATGATTGGTTGCACTGTAGCTGTAAAAATTTTACTGTAGAATTTAGACTGTAGATATTTTTGATGTAACTGTATCTAATCTAGGTGTAGAAATTAAATGAGAAAAATATAAAAGGAAATATATTCATATAACAATCCTACATCAATATTTTTTTTGTTATAGAAAATATGGTTCCAACAATCACTTTTTTTTTGCTTTAGTCTTAAAAACTAATTAAAGCTGGTGATTTAAATGGTAGTAAATAAAAATTAAAGTTAAAGTTACTACTTACAACCCAATTAATCACCCTCATTGTGAAACAAATATTTTTTTCTTAAAACTAATCTATATTATTAAAACTCAAGTCCTTTTTGATACTGTTTGGAAATAAAGCTAGTAGGAAAAATGAGAATTGTTTGGATACTTCCTTTTATTTGCACATTTGACTATTATATTTATAATAAATAAAATATTTTCTTTTGTATTTATATCTATTTAAATATTCCACCATTGTATTTAAAATAAATTTTAATTAATTAAGTGAAATGGTTTTTCTTTGGTAAAAAATCAAAACACAAACTGAAATACATAGTCTTTATTATATAAAATATTTTTTAAATATAATATTAGCTTATTTAATTTAGTCAAATATAGAATTTGAGAGTTCAATTTTAAAGAAAAAAATATCATAAAACTAATTATAATTCATAGAAAACTAATTCAAAAAAAAATTTTTTAGTATGTTGTTTTATTTTAAAATAAATTAATAAAAAATAACATGTTAATATATGAATAGTACAATAATATCAAACTGCATCAAGTTATAAAATTTCTAATATAATATTATTTACAAAAAAAATTAATATTAAACATTTTTATTATAAAATAATATATTATATTCTATATATAAATTATTATAAAATAAGAAGTTTATGAATTTACGTTGAACACAAATTAAATCAAACACCCGCACGGGGTTGCGGGTGAACTTCTTGTTATATTTTAAAACAGAAAGAGTATTCTTTTTTACTAAAACAAAAGGAGTATGTGGTAAGTCAATATGAGTTTAATAGCACGAAGAAAGAAAGAATTGACCAAACCGTTGCCAAATCTGGCAGATTATCTCCGTGAGATTTCTGTTTTGCAGTTTACCATAATTACCTGTGAAACTTTTCCGTAGAAAAAGTAAACCCATTTCGTTTTATAAATACAATCATAAGTACGAAGGTTCAAAGCCTATATCATAAATCAATTCTTTCATCGTAGGAAAGGTAAGACACAAGGTCGCCATGATCAGATTATTCTTAACCTTGGCGATTTTGTGTGGCCTTTACAATGAAGCCTACGGGAAAGCTTCCATGGATATAGATATGAAACTGAAGGCCCTTAATAAGCCAGCGTTGAAAACCATCAAGGTATGTATGGAATCCCAAGACAAAAGATAATATTTCAATATTCAATATTCATAGTTTTTTGGTTTCTGAGTTCCCAAGATATTTTTTTTTGTAGAGTGAAGATGGGGACATTATAGATTGTGTAGATATCTACAAGCAACATGCATTCGATCATCCCGCCTTAAGAAACCACAAGATTCAGGTAAACAAGTTCTACACATGCATGCCACAAAGAGACTCTAGACACCGCTTTTTTTCTTTACCCATTCTACATATATCTGCATGCAGATGAAACCAAGTGTGGACTTTGGTACAACGAAGACCACTATACCAAACAACGGTACTTCTAAACCAATCACGTCTCAGATTTGGTCCAAATCTGGAACTTGTCCTAACGGGACAATACCGGTTCGTAGAGTTAGTAGAAAAGACATAATGAGAGCCTCTTCACCGTCTCATTTTGGAAGAAAAACTCCTCGAAAATACTACTTTCTCGACAATGCACTTAAACACAAGGCTAATTGCAATATATCAGCTGAAAGATTGCGCCAACCTCGCCCAAAGGACCGATCGGTACGTAAAGTCTAAGTTCTTGAATGCTACTTTATCATTATTCATTATTTTAATTATTGTTAGAAACATTTCTTTTATGTTGATGATACAGGAGGCGATCATTATCGCTCTAGGTTACAATTATCTTGGTGCTCAATCTGATATAAATGTCTGGAACCCTCCGGGAGTTCAGTATAACGACTATAGTTCTGCTCAGATATGGCTGCTTGCTGGACTCTCAGATGTTTTTGAGACCATAGAAGCTGGTTGGGTGGTACGTTTTCCGAACTCTAGATATCATATAGCTTGCGTACAAGTATACAATAAAAATTGATAGCCATAATACTATTTTCAGGTGAATCCACACGTTTTCGGTGACACCCGCACACGTCTCTTTACCTACTGGACTGTAAGTTACACTATTACATGACTTTTGGTACATGGATTTGAAAAACTTACTCATGAATCTATTTGGGTTTGCAGAAAGATGGATACGGCACAACAGGCTGCACCAACCTCTTGTGCGCTGGTTTTGTCCAAACATCAACTAAATTCGCCTTGGGTGCAGCCGTAGAACCCGTTTCTAGTGCATATAGCCAACAATATCACATCACCGTTAGCATGTACCTGGTAAAAGTTTATATTTTACATATTGTAAATTTGTAAGAACATAAAAGTTCTCATATCGAAAGTTTCTACTAAATATATAAGTAAGTTGGACCAATCTAAATATCGTCAAGTGATTTTAAATTAGAAGTCCAGGAAACTTAAGATGATCATCTTTACGTGCCTTTTTTGTATGCATTTTCATCATAAAACCTTACGTCTTAACAGGATCCAAACACCAAAAACTGGTGGTTGACTGTCGGAAACAACCTGGTAGGGTACTGGCCGGGAACACTCTTCGAAGCCCTAAAACACAGCGCCACGGCAGTGCAGTGGGGTGGAGAAGTGTATAGCTCTAACGTGAGAAAGAATCCACACACAAGAACTACAATGGGAAGTGGAGAATGGGCATCTTACCTCTTTGGCGAAGCTTGTTTCCACACCAATCTTAGGATCAAAGACTATTCCTTGCAGATCAAGTATCCTGACCATCTATCAGAGTACTCTGATGAGTATGATTGTTATTCTACAAAGCTTAACCGGGAAACGTATATGTCAGAGCCCGTTTTCTTCTTTGGAGGACCTGGTCAAAATCACTTTTGTCCTTAACTCTAAACATTTGTAGGGCTCATTTCATGTAATAGAAAGTCTAGAATGCTTTCAACTCTCCTTAATCAGTCCAGTGTGTTCAATATCTAGATGTAAAACTGAACTTGTGTGAGCGTAATGAATAAAACTATGCATCCTGCCTTGATTCAAAATAAAAGGAACCTTTGCGGACATTAATATAGCATCTTACACATTTCATTTTTCTTTGTGTTTTCTCACGCACATTTGTTATGTATTTCTCTTCACGTTTTTTTAATCTGTCTTTGTGCTTCTCTCGCTATCTTTCCCTTTCTCTGTCTTTGTACTTCTCTCGCTATCTTTCTCTTTCTCTTTAACTCTTTGTTGATCAACTAATCTCAAAATCTTTCAATCTTACATTCACTATCTCATAGCCACTTATATCACTTTCTTGCACTCGTTATTAATACAAACCTCAATATTTCACTTTTAAACTCTCTTTATCTTTGGTTGCAAAGTTTTCTCCAAATTTTGTTAAATCTTCAGAACACTTTCACATAATATTAATAAATGATTTCATGATCTATCTCACTTACATTCAACCTCTCACTTATATTCACTCTCATATTCATCATAATCATAACCTTCACACTCATTCTCATCATCTCCATATCTCTCTCCGCTTCTCCCTCTCTCACATGTTTTTTATTTAGCGTTTACATAAGCTCAGAAGTAGTTAACCAAACAAATTCATGATTAAATTCTCTCCAATCTTCACTCTATCTTATCAAACATTGATTCATTTGATTAAGATTTTCATTAAAACAATATAAATATTTTTAAAAAAATATTTTCATTTTTTAAATTATTTCAATACATACGTATTTTAATTAAATCTGATTAACTGTATTTAAAAAAAAGTAAATCTTGATTAACTAATTATACATCATAAAAATATCTAATTTTTTAAATGATGTAAGGTTATTATGTTCGACATAGATACTTAATATAAACGTGAGATTCAACATATTTCTATTTGTATAAATTTTGTTATAATTTTGTTATCATACATTTTAAAAGTTATTATACTGTTATAATTTAAATTTAATTTACGTTATATTTTGCATCTTTGGTATTAACAATTTTAGAACTTATCATAATAACAAAGAATACAACAAAAGGTTATATTTTTATTCACTCATTTTTTTTTATTTATGTCTATTTTCTTGTTTTCTTATTAGAAATAAACATGTCAATTATATTATACTCAAAGTTATATGAGTATTAACTCTAGTCTCGAATTAATATAATGTTCTGATTTTTGAAATTTTATATATAATAAACATTTTCATTTATTAATATTTTTTTAAAAAGACTTACCAAAAATTTTTATGTTTTAAATAAAAATAATAATGAAAATCATTTTTGCAAGTGATAACCCAACTATACTATCAATATTTATCTCTGGAAAATGATTGGAATTTTTTTAAAATTGTAGATTTAACTGTTTTGCAATCATTGAACATATTTTATGAATACATATATGGTAGAACTTCTATAAATTAATACTTGCTAAATTAATAATTTCTATAAATTAATAAATTTTGTTGGTCCCAACTGGGGTCGGTTCAATATTTAACACAAATCAATAAAATAATAAAATAATATTTTTTAGAAAGCTTTATGTAAATATATGATCCCATTAAAATTATAAATTAATAATTTATATGTATTCATATTTTATATAAGTAATAACATGTCAATAGATTTGTAATGGAATTATTTTTATATTTTCTTAACATTTAATACATTTTTGATGAGATTTAGAAATCTGGACATTATCCAAGATACCCTCTAATCCAGAAATATTTCCTACGAGTTCAATCTTCACAAACATGGATTATCTATTCTGGCGAGTCACCCCAAGGATGGAGGATCATCAATTCGTTTGGATTTTGTGGTATATTTGGAAGGCGCGGAACAGTAAAATGTTTAGTAATCTCGATGTTGAGCCTAAGGATACATTAATGTTGACAGAAACTGAATCAATTTTGTGGCAAGAAGCACAAGTTAAGGTAGAGAAAGGAATAATGCAAGGTTCAACCGTGGCAAATCTTCCGGATATCCCAGGACGATGGTGTTTCGTGGATGGATCCTGGAAAGCACACGAAAAGTTTGATGGTCAAGGATGGTATAGCACACTGGAGGGATTTGTAGGGCTTATGGGTGCAAGAAATGTTAGGGCCAGTATATCACCTCTTCATTCAGAAGTTGAGGCACTCATTTTGGCAATGGAGAATATGACGAATTTACGTCAATTTCATATTACATTTGCAACGGATTGTTCTCAATTGGTGAAGATGGTTTCGGAACCAGAAAAATGGCATGCTTTTGCAAATTACCTTCAAGACATTAAAATGCTCCAGGAAAGCTTCACACGCTCTACATTGATTCATGTTTCTCGAACGATGAATTCACGGGCGGACAGTCTTGCACGCAATGTCAGGACTCAGACGTCTTTTGTCGTTCACATGGATACGGAGTTTCCAGTTTGGTTTACAGGGTCTATATGAGTCTGTAAAGTCGATGTAAAAAAAAAGTAATACTATATCTAAAACCACATGTAAAGTCTATGCAATATATATTATATACACAAAATGATATAATAAATTAATATAAATGTAAAATTTCCAAAAAGAATAATTAATGTTTATACACTAAAATCAAATATTTTTCTTATCTTAGAAAACATATTTCAAAAAATAAAATAAAAACCTAAATAAAGAAAATATTTTGTAAATTAATATAATTTTAAAGTCCTAGCATTATTAATTTATAGAGGTTCTATTGTATATAGTGAGTGAGTATAAGAAATATTATTAAGTTTAAGTTAGTTAGATTTTTTTGTAATGTATGATTTATTTATCCACTATTAATAGAAACAAATTTTAAAATTGTTTATATAATTATTTCTAAAATATAATATGTATTTATATGTATACTAGGTTATTCTCCCGTGCTCATGCACGGATACAAACATTTAAGTAATAATTGAAGTATAACAATTGGTTAATATTTTTTTGTTTTCATTTATAAATTTTAAGTTATGTTTTAATTTTAAAGTATAATAAAAATATATTATGTATCATTATTTTCTCATGTTAATTAGATATGTAATTTCACTTATGCTATTTTTATTATTTCAAATATTTATTTTGATATATTGAATTAAATCTATTACTTAAAATTAAACAATGATTTATAATATGTTAAAACTGGATTATTATTTCTTAAATTTGTGTTGTTTGGTTCATCCTTTCAAAATATATATGTATATTTTGTATAAATTGGTATATTGTTTTAGAAAAAATAGGAAACATACTGTTAAATTTCTAAGGCATTAATAAAAATAACTTGTAATATTTTGAAAAACATCATACACACTAAATAATAATAATTGATTTATTTGATTGTTCATATTAAAATGATTTAATATTCATATTTTATTGTATTGGATTGTATCAATTGTTTTGGAATTATCACAGTTTTGGTGGGTTGCAATTAGACTAAAATAAGAACATCTTATTAATTGGATTTTGTTAACTTTTATCTTAGGATGATAACTATATTGTTTTAAGATTATGTATAATTTGATTAATTTTGTTTTCGTTAAAATTAAAATGAAGTTTGGAAATTGTTTACTATAAAATTCTAATCAAATTATGTTGAAAATAAGAAATATAATTTATCTTGTTGCAGCCTTACATTTTCAATTATTTATTTGGTTTTGGAATAATCATAAGATATAATAATTGTTTGAAATAAGATATTAAATAATCATTAATGTTGCTTAAAGTTATTTGATCAGAAATATAATTATAATAAAAGTATTATTATCTTCTAGGAAAGAATGTCGAAATTATTCTATTTTCATTCTTTTTGAAGTTATGTTTAATATTTCATGAGTATACATTTTTTAATTAAAATTCAAGTTAACAAAAATAGTACAGTTTTAGTTCATATTTTAGACTTCAATTCCAAACAATTATAGTTAAAAAAAATCCAAATCATTGCCTATAGTATTCAGAGACTATTTTGTTGGCCTTTGTGTTTGTGTGTATGTCTAATGCTTCATCTGTGTAGGTCATTGAGAAACATCATCCACTGGCCGTGAGCTCATGTCAACATCTATCTTCACAAAAGTGGTAAACTCGTAATATAATACTATTTCATATACCCTTTATGTCATTTAACATCATTCGTCCTTCGTCGTTCTTCACCACCTTCACTGCTACTCACACGTTTACACGCGCCGCGATTACTCTCTTTTCCAAAAGATTAAACCTCCTTCCTTTTTCTCGATCTCCACACCAAGCACACACTCTATGTCTGTTAGGTCATGGAGGAAGAGGCCAGAGAAATGGAGGAGCTCACGGCGGCGGTTGAGCGGCTGACGAGAGCCAATCACACGGAGATCACAGCGGCGGTTGAGTGGCTGACGAGAGCCAATGACACAGAGGAGCTCACAGCGGTCCTCGTTGACTATGGTTATCTACCTAGTTATCCTATGACCGGTGGTTTATTTTAGTTCATCCCCTTTTCTGTGAGAAAGGAACGTTATGCTTCTCTGCACCCTAGGGCAGTGCTTGTATTAGGAGCTCAGTCACTCGATTGCAGTGATCTATTCTCTCCTCCATTTCTGGAAGAGAGTTTTACATACTCCTTTCCCATTGGTGGAAAGGTTGTTGCAGCTCGTTCTGGTTTTTACTTGCGGATGAAATTGCGACATCTTCTATTATATTTATGTTTTGTTTATAGAAGTGATATTTAGGCTCAATTTATGTCGTAATATCTATTAATAAATAAGAAGGGTTCGATACCAGAGAGGAAGCTTGAGAAACGGCTACCACATCCAAGGAAGGCATCAGAGACGGGGAAAATGTCCATGCTGCCTGAAACATGTGCATGCATCGCTGAGAGTTTTATGATCTTAATGTATCTAGACCATGTTAAGAAATTCGCGGTCATTAACGTCATTTCAAAGATGTAGCAATATTAAAATGGCTACATCATTTATTCTATTTATGTTTTATTTTCAAAAATGTTATTTAGACTCAGTTTATGTCGTAATATCTATTAATAAATAAGAAGGGTTCGATTCCGTAGAGGAGCCTGAGAAACGGCAATCACATCTAAAAAAGACAGCAGACGCGCAAATTATCCGATCCTGATACATGGATGTAGTGACAATAAATAACAATAAGGCTCTTCGAGTCTGGTAATTGGAATGAGTACAATCTAAATCCCTTAACAAATTGAATGTATAAGTATTTCTCTTTCCCGACGCCGATTTAATTATTATCAACCTATACTTACCGTTATACATATAACTTGGGCCCGGTCTTATATATGGACAAGAAACTAGTATAGGCAGAGTCTCAAGTACTAAACTATAATTTTGTTAATTTTGTGTGTATGATTTACGAATCCAATTATTTCAACCGACGTGTTAAGTTTAACAATGCATATCACGTAGGTGCATAATTTCTATGGAGAAACACATGGGTTATTCACATCTCAGTGAATAACCCATGTGTTTAAGATCAAGTTCGGTTTCGAGGCCTTAAAAGGCTGTCAATGAATTGGAACTGGGTTCAGCTTGGTGCAGAATCTGCGGCTGTTGGTATTGTAGGAGGCCACAGAGGTACCAGAGGCTACAGCACTGTAAGGTTGATAGATTTTGTTGCTGATCATCCCTTTCTTTTGATGATAAAAGAATACAAAACTAGAACCGTTATATTCGTTGGTCAAATCTTTGATCCTTCCAAGACTTCTTCCGCTTAGGACCGGATGCAATTTTCTATTGTTTTGTGGATGGTATTCAGATGTTGTGCTACATAGAACATTGAAAATTTTGTTAAGATGTTTCTTAGACTGAGTAAGTGGTTATTTATTTCTTGGGCTAGGGTTTAGGGTATGATCATATCTTAACAACAGCGTGCTTTCTTTTGAACCTCCCTTACAGCTTTTTTGGGTATAACCTCATCCTGGTTCAAATTGATTTTCTGTTTTGGTAATAGAGATCGCACAGAAAATAAAAACAAAGAGTCAGTATTCAAGAATCATATGTAAGTCTCAAAAAAAACAAGATTTGAAAAGAAGAAGAAAAAAAATGAAACCTTTTTGTTAGCATTTTCAAGCAATTGGGCACAGAAGTTACGGGTCAAGGGGCGGTTAAAATTTCCCGGTTTGATTCCGGGAAGAGAACCGATGTTTCCGATGTCGCCAAGAGCCGAACGGTTCTTTGCTTCCCCGACGGGAACACCTGTTTATATTCAAAAAGATATTTTAACCGATTTGAATCTAATCAGAACAGCCATATGATGAAAAGAAATACTATTCTGAATGGTTGTTGAGTGGTCTCGAGAAACAACAAGCAGAGCACGAGGGCCGAACATGATGTTTAACAATTAGTGTGATCGTTTTCAGATAAACTAGGAAACAACCCCGCACATTGTCGCAGACTATTAAATTCTTTACTAAAAATTTAAGTTACTTAACACTAAAATGTATACACAACAAATATATTTATCTATAATTTATAAAAAAAAAATTATTTGTTTTTTATTATTTATTAACTATATGTTTTTATTATACACACGTTTACAAAATATACTACACGCAATAGAAAGTAAATTGGAATTATTCTAAGTCTACCTTATATTTGATTTCAAATACTAATTAATCAAGGGATTTAGTGATCTACCAGAAAAAAATAGAATAAAATAGCAGTTTTTAAAACAAATCCATTTACAATTAAAAATAAAGAATCGGTGTTGACCTTGAGATTACCAAAATCTTTTTTAGATATGTAATTTTCGACTACAACATATGTTTTCCGCAAGAAATATATAAGATTGTTTGAAAACATAAGAAGATGAAAAATTTAGAAGACACAATTTTTGAAAAAGCTAAGAGATAATGAAGTGATAATTCTTTTTTTCGATATTTTAGCTTTGGAATTCAAAATATCATTAAATTTAGATTAGAAAAAAAATGATAGGTTCATACAATATTAGTCAAAGAAAATAGAGTGTCAAATATGCTTTTCTAAATAGATATTTTTAAGAATTGCATCTTATAAAATAACAAAAAGAATAAAATATCCATTGTAGGAGACAAAACTATTTCAAATGAATGGATGCTTTTCTTAACATCTTATTTTATTTAATTTATAAGTTATGAAATGATAACTTTTCTTTTTCCAATATGAACCCTACATAAATAAGTCACATTTATCATATTAAAACTTTCTTCATAACCACTTTCATGTAACACTCTTAGAAGCAGAATTTACAAATTTTGAATTCTAAATGCATTTTTGATAGGGAAGTCCCTTTAGTCTCGTGGTTTGACTAATGATTATTAATGATTTACATATGCAGGGCCATGTTTCAATTTCCGTAGAAAGCGATTTATTAAACAATTGTGTAGGTTACAAATGAAAGATTTACAAGAGATCTTCAACATGGTGCAAGAAAACCCGATCAGGTGTGAATTTTCATACGAGGGCTCCGGTGATGGTGTAGATCCTAAGCGGTAAAAATGTATTTTTGGTTTTCATTTAGATATGTTTTTCGTTATATGTAATAGCCAAAATTTTGTATTTTATTGTTAATTTTAAGTGTTATTTTTCATTAACATTACTACATTTAGTTATCAGTGGGTTTTGGTTCTGATTGTGGAAAGCTTGATGGCTCCCCGATTCGATTGAAGAGGGAAGAATTTATGTTGGTGATCTGGGTAATCTCTTTGGATCCGTACAAAGAGTTTTTGGTAAAGCCTCTACGATTATTGGGAGGTAATTACGAAAATCTTCGATTGAATTTCAGAAGTTCAATTTTTGGTAAGAACAAGATTCGGGGGCAACAGATTTGTATGACGGTATATGTAAATCTCATACAATTCTCAATCTCATTTATTCCTTGGTATTATGAGGAGATTTTGGAGTGGATTTTGTTTTCCCTAATTGATTTGGATACTTATGATAATTTGTGGGATAGTTTGCGGAATCACAAGTCTATTAGGGATATTCATTGTCTTGATTGGAACATGACTAATTTCTTTCCAGGATTACAATATTTTGGTATGAATCTGGCTCATATCTTTGGATTGATTTGCATTATTGAGTATCTAGGAATTGATTGGAGTAGTCTCA
>JABAYD010050923.1:0-35486 GCA_014822095.1 Diplotaxis tenuifolia
ATGTATGGCTTAATCTTTGAAATTAATGTTTAAAAATATATTTGGAAACTATAACTTATTAAGTTAGAGAATGAAAAGATTACAGTTTTAAGGTTTGTGTATAAATTTTAATTTAAAGATTAGTGTATATGATGTATATGATTTGGGGGTATAAGGTTTGGAGTAAGGGAAAGAGGTTAAGGGTAAGATTTAAGAATAAAATCTGAAAAGATTAGATTTGTGCTTATGTTTAAGATTTAATGTTTTAAGTTTTAAAGTATATGATTTGATGTTTAAGTTGATGATCTGAGTTGTATGGTTAATTAAGTTTAGAGTTTGTAATATAATATTTGAGGTTTTGATTTATTATTCTAAGTTAAAATTTTAAAATAATCAAAATTTAACTTTAAACTTAAGATTTAAAGTTAAACTAAATATTTAGAGTTAAACTAAATATTTAAAGTTAAACTATGAAAAATAGAGTTTAAAAGTTTTAGTTTAGGGTTTAAAAACATGTTTAGGGTTAAAGATTTAATAGTAAATATATTCTGACTAATTAGCTACTAATTACCAACTGATCTGCGACTAATAAATGCAGTCGCAAAAATCCAGTATACCAACCACAAAAAATGGTTAACATGTGTTTTATTCCGACTTTTACCGACTGAACTGATTTATAATCTGAAGAAAGAGTCACAAAGCTGTCGCAATTTTGCGACTAATTAGCGACTACAACTCACCGACAACAATATAGTCGCAAAATAGTCGCTAATTTACGACTGTTCTGTGACTATAGATATTAGTTGCAAATTTGCGACTGAATTGCGAATAATTTAGCATAGTCACCAAATAGTCGCAAATAAGTGAGTAATCGGTCGTAAAATTTTGCGACTGTACATGTAGTCGCAAAACGCAGTCGGAAATCACATGTTTTCTTGTAGTGAATGTTCTGAGGCTTCCTCCCACCTTCTCGGAGGCTCAAAGTCATGTTTCATCAGCACTTATGGCAGAAGCCATTGATGTCCATCGCGCGGTTTATTCAGATCCCTGGCGGTTCTTTCCGATTCTCTGTCCCTAATCAAGCTGTTGAAGATGGGTGAACATCGACTTGAATTGTTCGGTATCATGTTTGATATCTATGACTTTCTACCTCTGTTTGATGTAATCTCTTTTAGTTTTATTTCTCGCAACTTTATTTCCAAGGCAATTTGGTGGCAAAATCTGCTCTTGCTGGGTTTGTAATGAACTCCTTTGATGGAGCCTAAACTCTAGTTTGAAATGAAAATTATGCTTGTCCAAAAAAAGAATTTCATCACTATCTTATATTATTTTTATATAGGTTTAGGAAATTAGGTTTAATCGTCTTTATATAAGTCTATACGTATTATAATTGTAATAGTTCTTTGGAGTCAATAATACTTTTTCAAATTATTAAACTTTTATCAAGCTATCAAATGAATCTGCAAAATATGTAAATCGCTAATAGTCGGTTTTCTCTATTAATTTATGGTGTTGAAAATTCACTTGTCAGAAGAAGGGGGAGATTTGAAAAAGATATACCATCCAAGAGTTGACATGGCGTAAGGAAGACCAAGAACTCCAGCACCAACTATGGCTGTAACGTTGCGGAAAGCTCGGTAGTACCAATTGGGATTTTCTGATCTTGTGATTGGAAGCCGATCTTCCAGATCAAAAGGATGATGATCCTGTAAGTATACAACTTTCAGGTTTCCATTTTTCCTTTCGTGTGTAACATTATCATCTTAAGACCACATCAAGCATCTGACAATGTTACAGAGCATATCTACATATAAAATCATTATTGTCATGAAAAGCATACCTCCAAAAGATCTTGGTTTTGGATTTGATTTGATTTGATGGACTGGAGATCTTCATCATTGCAAATACTCACAAGCTTAGGAATGTTATGATTTGTGTGGCAATCGTTTTGCCTTTCTCTGTGGTTCCAAAAGTTGTACGCAAGAGATAGAATACAAAGTTGACTTTGACCTCGTTGAACGTGAATGATCTGTTCTGATATTTTTCTTTTTGTTTGATGTTATCTGGAAATCTTAACATTGTTCAATCTATTTATTCGTATTGAAACGGTCATTGATGTGATATGTTCATAATGACTCTCTTGGTTATAATTTAATGTCACTATCGAGCAATTTCTGTAATTCCGAGTGTATAAACTGTGTTTTTTTGCCTAAATAAAACTAGGATTGGACCATTAGTTATAGAGTGTTCCAAAAAAAAAGACCATTAGTTATCACTTCAAGTCAATGAAGATTTAATGGTTCTACTTACGCAAGTATCTGGTAACTCTATTATTTGAGAGATTTAAGAAAGTTAAACATTTGGTTTTGGACAGTGTTTTCCCGCCCGACCCAGACTCCATCCAACCGCCAAACCCGACAACCCAATTAATAATCCGGTTTGGATTTTAAAAAATATCCACTAGTTAAAACCCGATAAACTATCTAAAAATCTTTATACCCGGTGTCCCATCTTTCAGTTGAACCATCGGACTAACCAATGAATTGTTTTTATTTAGTTTTTATTAGGTTTTAACTGTTTTATTCAAACAAAAATTTGTATACGCAAAATAAAAAGTTAGATTTTTACTTTTAATTTTTAGTTTTCTCATAAAATTATTGTTTTTGTGCTATCACATGTACTCTATATCTCCTTCAACTTCCTTTTAAAACTTTTGTTGATTTGTATGTAATAAATAACATTTCTTTCAACTTCTAGGTGCATATAAACTTCACTTTTTATTCTAATCACATGCTTTTACTTTATTTTCTTGATTTTACATGTTTATAAATTAATAGTGAGTTTTTTGTGAATCAAATTTATTGATCTTATTTAATTTTGAAAAAACATATATAACATTGACTAAACAATTTATTGATTTTAGTGAACGTTGCATTCTACCTCTTAAAGAAAATATATTGAACAATGATAGTCATCTAAAACTTCTGAGATTTAAGTCTTGTTATACTTTACTATATGTCCCAACTCCTAATTTCATATAAAAAGTTGTTTAATCGTTTAATCTAATTTTAAAAATTTTATATGTGAAATAAAAAAATAGAGTAAATTTAAATGTTTTTAGAAAATGTGAAATTTCTCTTATATTTTTAATAGTTAATATATAACTATTTATTGAAATTAATTAATGTATTAACCCGTGAGTCGTCCGTGGTTGATACAGTGTAACCCGTTGAACCGGCAAAGTGTCTGGTTTAGTGTCCAGACCGGCTTTAAAACATTAATTTTGGTTGGAACTCAATTTTTAAAAAGATTCTAGATTCCGACCCAGGCATCGTATGAGTTTCATTTATATATAATTTAGATTGATACTCAAAATAAATATATGATATATTGTTATCTATTATGAAATTAAGATGGTATCAATTCATTTGTCATTCATAATCTTTTAATCATGGAGTGAAATACGAAATAACTCCATAAATGCAGTAATGAATTTTCTTTTCTTTTCATTACTTCATTTTTTACTCTGAAATGAAGTAAAGTTAGAGTAAACTCATCTCCATAATCGAGATTGGATTGAGATAGTCTCTAGTCCACGTTTTGTTTTTCTTTTGAAACACCTCTAGTCCATATTACTTGGCAGAAATCGTAATGATATCTTCCCCTAGTAGACATCTTCATGTTCTTCTTTCCTGGTCTTCACTAAATAGTATATGATGCTCTGTAATGTAGGTTTTATACGCGGGTTTGTTGATTGCAAGTAGAGGAAAAGATGTAACTATCTGGTTACTCTTTGGTTTCGTGGTATGGTGCACTTTCTTATTGTCAAGATTACTAATGAAATGATGCATTGTTTGTATTCAGAGAAATTTTGTTCATGTACTTTTTTTGTAGGTTGGGAACCTGACATTAGCAGCTGGAGAAACTCACCGGTGGTATTTAATTTCCGGAAGTTTGAAAACTATCCGACTAATCGGAATGCCATTTTCCCTTGGGTTTATTAAATGGTGTAAGAGGTAGAACATAACTTAATCAAAGCTTGTACGGTAGTTGAATATTCCTGCAAATGCTGGTAGATTATCAAATACACATGAGTATGATTAGAGAATCAAATGGTTTATATTGCGCCTTGACTGCAATTTGATGGTTTGACATGTAGATGAATGGGTTATGTAGATAAATGGTAAAATTACATAAATAAACCACTTGTAGAACCCTTTATCAAATACAAGACTAAAGAGTTTGTGAAAAGAAATACTTTTAGAACAATGATGAAAAATATATACAGGATTTGATGCAAAATATGCAAAGGTTATGATATTAGTAATGCACTAGAATTTGTAAACATTTGGACATAATCAATTATTAGGTTAGATGGAAATGGTTTCCCTTACTAGTTTTGAAGCAATCTGCTTTGTGCATGGCTGGTCTTATACTTAGTTTTCAGGCAACATTTTCTTCCAGAACCAATGGTTGGTCCATATGAGTGACATATCTTCAATAGGCACTCCTTTGGTCTCAGGCAACATGAAGTAAACAAAGATAGTCATCACAGAAACACAACAAGCAAACAAAAGAAAAATACCAAACTTCAATGCACATAGGAGATAAAGAAAAGCCTGAGCCACTATGAAGGTGAAGAGAAGATTGACAGCAACGGTGATACTCTGCCCCGCGGAACGGATGGCCAAGGGAAATATCTCACTCGGCACGGTGTAGCCAAGAGGACCCCATGACCATCCATATCCAAGAACAAAGAGTGAAAAGAAGATAACCAACATGATGGAGTATCCCTTTGATAGCTCTTGGTTGTCTCCAAGTTTCAATCCCAAGATCACTGAGACTATGATCTGACAGGTGATCATCTGTAATCCACCGCTTAAGAGCAGAGGTCTTCTTCCTAGTTTGTCCACTAACCCAATAGAAACAAAAGTTGAAAGAACAAGGACAAACCCTAAGAGGACTCCTGAGTAGAGCAAAGAGTTTTCACCAAACCCCATAGTGAGGAACAGAACCGGTGCGTAAAACAAAATACAGTTCACACCGGTGAGAATCTGAAACATCGGCATGAGAACCGCGATGACAAGCTGAGGCCTATGGCGTTTCTGGAGAATGTCTTTAAAAGGATGTTTGATAGAGTTTGCCAAGAGGCTGGCGTCTATCATATCTTGAAATTCGGCGTTGACATTTCTTGTTCCTCTCAGCTTCTCAAGGACATGACGCCCTTTTTCAGTTAAGCCTCTTTCGATAAGGCTGTTGGGAGTCTCGGGAAGGAAGTAACCTCCAAGAGACATGAGCAGAGCAGGAAAAGCAGCTGTACCAAGAGCAAGCCTCCAGCCCCAAGGACTTAGCTTCTGCGTCACGTAACTGATCATGTTGGCTGAAAAGATCCCAAGTGTTGTTGCTAACTGAAACAAAACGCTGAGTGCACCTCTTATATGGGCTGGTGACACTTCTGATAAGTAGACAGGAACTGCCTGTAACAAAAAAAAGATATGTTGTTTTAGTTAGGTAAGAAGATTTTGTGTTTTTTTCATTACATTCTCTGACATAACCTGAGATTCAAATCCAACGCCAAAACCGAGCATGATCCGTCCGAAGAGAAGCATGGGGAGGTTAACCGAACCAGCATTTACAGCAGCTCCAACTAGGAAGAAGATTCCAGCGCATATGATGCTTACACGACGTCCATATTTTCTAGTGATTGGTGAGGCTATAAGAGTGGCAACTAAACCAGCAATGTAGAGTGATGAGTTGAATGCAGCAAGTCCTTGATCGTTGAACTTGCAATAGTTGTTTTCATGAGCGTTTCTTCTTTTGGCATACACGTTGGAGAAAAACTCTCTGAGGAAGTCATCCGTTGATGTAACACCACCTGTAAAACCAAAGCCCTTGAGTGACTCAAGATCCAAACCAAAAAAACTGAGATAACCGAATTGATCTTGTAGGTGATTTGTAGGTTGGTATAGAGTCAGGTGGGACTCAAAATTTGAAACCTAGGAAAAAAACTCAACCCTGGATCTGAATTCACGAATCAAAAAAAGAAATCACAATCTGTACCCTGACTTGTAAAAAACACTTGTATGATTTTGATGAATAGTATAAAATTTATGCGAATTCAAATTATTAACCGAACCCAAACGGTTAAAAACCAAAAATAAATAACCTCAAAATGATATAAAAAAAATTATATTAGAAATTTTAAATTAGTATCTTAAATGTTTAAATTCATTTTATGTTGATGTGTTATCTAAAAATATCTGAATTATACTATTAACTGAACTCGAAATGAATTCCAATCCAAAATAGATTTTATATAGAGATAAAATATAGCTGAATATATATAATCGGAATGTAGCCTAAGAAGTTAATTCGTAAAAAGCAAAAAAAAAAAAAGAATTGGTCTTTAACACCCATGCCTATTTGAGTCGTCTAAGACACAGACTTAGCATTGTCAAAAAAAAAAAAAAGACACAGACTTAGCACTAATTTGTTTTAGTATATAGTACCTGCGACGCCGATGTCATATCCAAACATGCATCCACCAATGGCAGCAACAAGGCAAGTAATGGTGACGAACCCGGTCATCTTCCCATTGTATTCCTCTCCTCTCTCGTTTGCCATTTATTTTGTGCTCTTTCGTCTTATGTACTACTTATGATTTGGCTTACATTAAATGGTAATCTTTCTTGAAATTCTCAAGCCTGCGAGAACAAACGAAACAAATAAAAAAGTTACACTAACATCTTCGTTTTCCATGTTATGTAGCTCATTTCATTGTATTTTTAATCAAGTTGGTTTCCTCTTGCGTATAAGGCGTTTGATCAACTTGTGTGTTGGTAGAATGTTAGCTTGGATTAGAAACAAGAGTTTTTGCTTTTTCTAGATCTTGTCTTCATGCTATTTGCATGTATTTATATTTAAATTAATTAAAAAAAATTATGATATTTCAGCGATATATTGTTTACATATTTGATTGTGATAACTTAGTTAACATGTTTATTTCTTTTTCGTGTCGGTAGATAGATAGATTAAAGCCCAAAGTCATGGTTGCGGAAGCCCGGATCATAACATTATCTCGACCCGGTTAATAACCCGGCCCAAAGTCACGGTTTATGATCCGACTCAAAGTCAGCAGTCAGCAAAACGTGTTAAACATTATTTACACTACAACTCATCAGATCGTACTTGTCTTCCCTTCCATTCATCTGAAAAATCCAATTCTCTCTTGTCTTGATCCGACGAGAAGAAGAAGAAAATGTCTACCTTCAGCGGCGATGAAACTGCTCCCTTCTTCGGCTTCCTTGGTGCTGCCGCCGCCCTCGTCTTCTCCTGTAACCATTCCTCCATTTCTCCACCCATCTTCGTATCAATCCTTATGATCTGAACGTGTTCCTGTTTTCTAATGAGATTCATATTACTGATTAGATCATCTTTTCATCTTTGGGGATAAATGGTTACGTTCTAGTCTTTGTATCAGATCGCTTACTTAAATGATTAGTTTTTGAATTGTGTAACTTCAATGAAGATGTATTGACTCTTAGTTTTATATCAGAGTCTGTTTGTATAGGCACTGATCTCTCATTACAAGGGTCGTTTTTGGGGAGTAATGTGAATGTTAATGGGTTTGGTTTTAGGTATGGGAGCTGCTTACGGGACTGCAAAGAGTGGTGTTGGTGTGGCGTCAATGGGAGTGATGAGACCTGAGTTGGTGATGAAGTCTATTGTCCCTGTGGTTATGGCTGGTGTGTTGGGTATTTACGGACTCATTATTGCTGTTATCATCAGTACCGGTATCAACCCAAAGGCTAAGTCTTATTACCTCTTTGATGGATACGCACACCTCTCCTCCGGTCTCGCCTGTGGTCTTGCTGGTCTCTCTGCTGGTATGGCCATTGGAATCGTCGGTGATGCTGGTGTCAGGTTTGTTTGTTCCTCTTTGCAACTATATATATCAGTGAATGGAACTTGACTTGTTTCGGTTTTGGCTCAGGGCGAATGCTCAGCAGCCTAAGCTTTTCGTTGGGATGATTCTTATACTTATCTTTGCGGAAGCACTTGCTCTCTACGGTCTCATTGTGGGCATTATCTTATCTTCTCGAGCTGGTCAGTCCAGAGCAGAATGAGAAACAACAACAACAAATTCTCGAAATCTGAGGTATCATGGATCAGGGCAACACAGATTTTTTTTTTTTTGTGGATTCTTCGAACTTTATTTTGTGGCTGCCATCTCTCCTTCCTTTTTGGTGGTTTATTTGAGTGTAGGATGTTGTTCTTGTTTGGTTTGGTAATAAAAGAGAGTTTGGTATGTTTTGTATTCTTGTGTTGCGTGTGAATTTGTCTTTGATGATATTTTGTTTGTAAAGAAGTTTTCTTCTGAACCCATCTCGAGTGTTATGATATTCATCGTTGGTGTCTTCCCGTTTTGATTTCAAGATGTAGATAGCTTTGTAAACTAATGAATTAACAGAGGTGGTCAAACCAAAGTGATGAACGTAAGCTTTTGAAGATGACTTATATGTAGAAAACATTTTTCAACTCGATTTGTTAAAATGATCAACGAAACAGAACCATGGAAACATAATCTAAAATCAGAGAATTTTATTAACCAAGATGATCCGTTCAAGCTCTCGAAAAGGGGTTGCCAACCGGTTAAAACTACCACCATTGACAGCACTCTTTACAATCTCAAATGCAACTTTTAATGCTTTTGATTGTTTGTATGATTTCAAGCCCCATGGAATCACACAAAACTTTTGTTTATCCACCTTTTTGGGCTCGGAGTCACGCATTTTGTTTTCCATTTATTTTCGGCTACTTTCTCTGTTTCCAACATCATTATTCGTTCTTTTCTCATTTATCAACTCTAAACGTTGAAAAACCTCTAACATTCACTAATTTACTGTGTTCAGATTAAAAGATCCAAAACCGGATTCAGTCTAAATTTTAAGACAATGAACTGAAAACGATCCGACATAAATATCCGAATAAATTCCTGTATCTGAATAACCTGATCTGATTTCAGACCAAACCAAAAAATTATGGGTACTCAAAGAATATCTGAAATTTATTACTTGATATAACTGTAATACTCAGTCTTACTCCAGGCATTTTTTTGTTATTTTCAGTAAACTTAAATATTTTTAAAATCTAATGTATTAAAATAGAGTCCTATTTTTATCTAATTAGAAATAGTATAGGTCGTACCATATCATTTATTTAATTTTTAATATTTGGCATATAACAACTTTAGTTATTATCAAATATACAGAATCTTAATATATTATTTAAATATTTTGAAACTAAGATATCAAAAGATATATCAAGTTTTTTTTGAATATTGCATTTGACAATATCATTTAATATCTTTTTTTCTTTCTTTTAAAAATAAATATCTATTGTTTTAATATTTATTTAAATATTAAAATCATAATTATTTTAAAGTTTATTACAAAAATTATTAATTCATTTGGATTTATTAAATAAGAAATATAATTTCTACAATACTTATAAATACATAAGTCATATTCATAATTAAATTACTACAGTAAACCATATATATAACATAACTTATTTACAACTATTTATAAATTATAAATGAAATTACATATACACGATAACATATATTCATAGATTTACAACATACTTAATTTATTAATGAAAAATATTAAAATATATATTTAAAAGACTAAATAATTTTATATTTCATATAATATCTAAATTAGGATATTAAAATATAATTTAATACATTTGAATTTGATAAAAAATACTAAATTTAGTTGTCATTATATTATTTGATTATATAGCATATTTAATTACATATATTTTATAACACATCAATTATGATTCTAATTTGTATCACATTCTAAATCCATAAAGTAACTACATGTAGTTCGGATTCGAATTATATTAGTTTGGTTTAGATATATCTGAAGGTAAATCCAAAATTTAAAATCACAACATAAAAAGTAAATATTTATTTCTATAAAATTGGATATTTGAAATATTTAATTAGAATTTAAACAATTATTTCTAGATACCATTTCAAAACAAATATAAAATTCAATAGTTGAAGTACATATTATTTTTAATTTTTTTATACTTGTGTTTAATTTTGACGTTAGGATCAGTTTTCGAGTTTTCCAAATTAGGATCAGTTTTTTGGCTTATACGTTTGGGTTTAGATAATAACAATACAAGTTTAGATATGTTTTGTACCATCCTAAAAGATTCATTCTGGTATTTTTTTACATTTCAAGCCAGGTACGGATGGAGTTTGTAATTTAGCTCGATTCAGACTTTGGATTTTAGATTTTATATCCAAAACTAGTTTAAATAAAGATAAAATGATTATATAAAGAATTTATCAAAAACTTATTCCACGCTTGAAAAGCGCGGATCAAAATCTAGTTTCTTCTTATTTCGGATATTCTCGGACATACATCTATAGATATAAAAACATGGATGCAATCCGAATTTGAGCCTTTTTCGGTTTAGCAAATATTCAAGTGAGCCGAATCCAAATTAATCAAACTTAACCTGATTTAAAATTAGAAAATAAATAATTGGTACCAAAATATTTAATATATGAAATATTCGATTAAACCAATCTAAATTAGAACATATAATACAATTGGTACTAAAATCTAAAGAACCAACATACCTGATTCTCTAAATATTTTTAGCCAATCCAATCCGAAATCAAAATGCCACTCACAATATAAAACTTGTCTTGAAATTCTTTAAACAAAAACCAAGTGTTAATTAGGGATTAAGCTTTTAAAGCGGCATTTTTTGAAATATATTGTAGTTTTTCATTTAGTGATTTCACTAGTCATCATTTTGCTTTATTAAAATTTCTGAATTTATAAATGCTGAAAGTTTTAATTCTTATTTTGTTCACGGTTCTACGCTTTATTAGAAAGTGAGACTGAATTTTTTAAAAAAAAAATTACAACCAAAGTATCATAAACAATAATTTTGAAAATCCGTGATTTTGATTTTCTAATAGTTAATTTTTTAAAAATCACCATTTAAATGTTTTATCAATACCATAAACTAGTTGGTGTAACGATTACATTTCTCTATTTTTAATAGATATTTTATATTCATATATTAAAATTTCCATATGAAAAGATCCAATTCCTTCAGTTTAGTTCAGTTTTGTTTATGTTTGTTCAGTTCAATTAAGTTGGCTTTTAGTTTTGTCATAGTTTAGTTACGAAATTATAATTCTAAAACATAACACAAATCATTATTCCACACTAAATTATTAACTCTCTGTATTTAACCGTAATTCACAATAAAAATATGAAAATATAATTCAATAAAGTTTGATTATTATTTCCAATTTAATATAAATACAATAAGTAGTTTTTGATTTTGATAGTAGTGACTAAGATTCGTATAATTTGCTTTTATTATTAATTGTTTTTCTTCTGTTTAATAAAAATAAAATGTATTAGTTATATTAATTATTTAGATTAAATAAAGAAACATTTTAACTTTAATAGTATTAGTATATTTAGTTAATCTAATTAAATAAACATTTCAATTTTGTAGTTTGGTTTGGATAAAACTGAAATCAACCAAACCATTTCGATTGATAAAAGTTTTAATCGAATAGAGTTTAACTGAGTTTAGATTGGTCTGGATTGATTCGGTTTTGGTTTGTGTGCCCTAACAAACAAAAAAAAAGGTCGAACAATTTGGTCGAACTTGTGACGTTGTAGACTTCAGTCGAGTAGTCTAAACCAACCGACCTCCATAAAGTTTCACGAGACCTAGAAATTAGTATTTATATAATCTATCTAACGCCGTTGCTCCACCTGAATATGTTCTTTTGCATAAACAAAATCATCCTCTCCCATTGAAAACCCTAAAAAGGCTTTCAGATCTTTTCCTTCTTCTCAAATTCCATCTTCCTTGTAATTTATGGACAACTGTTGTAACCGGCGAAGAACACGAAGCTGATCCCTAATTTATTCTCTTATGGATTCCGTAGAGTCGATGCAAGATGACCCTGAATGTCTTCATGCTTCGAACGATTCCAATCGAAGCGGAGGCGATGGGGTTGATACCGCCGCTGCGTTAGAGCACGTGGCTGCGGTTGGCGAAGGAGAAGGTGCGCGTTTGGATTCCATCGCTGAGATTAGTGATGTGGTTGAAGCGCGCACTCCCGCTGATGCTCTCTCCGCAGAACCATCTCCGGCTGTGGTCATGGAGGGAGGAGAGGAAAGTGCGGCTTTCGTTATTCAGGGGAGCGATTCCATGGATTTGGTTGGCGGTAGCTCTGCGGTGGAGGTGGCTCCTGTGGTTGGTGAAGGAGGAGAAGAGGAACGCGCAGCTGAGCAGAGTGATTCACCAGCTGATTTGTCCTTATCTAGTGAAAAGGTTTCGAATTTGGAGGAAAACAAAGAACTTTCCATGGAAGTTGTTGAGCCTCCGACAGTTGACCTTCCAGCTTCTGAGGTAGACGGAGATGATTCTGTTAGAGAGGAAAGCCAACAGGTAGTTTCTGGAGGTATGCCCGATGAGAAGAGTAGTCAGGCGATAGAGAGTAACTTAGAGTCGGAAAAGGAAAAGGTTGATGTCATGGAGGAGGACACTACACCTCAAGCTCCTTCCTTGGAAGATATAGTTAGTGTTGACATAAGTATTCCCGATGATAAAGATGTAGCTAGCGTGGCTGGGTTCACTGAAATTTCATCTCAAGATAAAGGTTTAGGCGATTCAGTTCTCAACTCTGGAAGTGAATTTTTAGAGGAAGAGCCATTGAAAGAGTTGCAAAGTGGTGAAGGAGCTGAAGGTCTGATAGATGGAGATGCGAAAGAAGACATGAATGTCACAGAAGGTGCTATGTGTAATCAGTTATTAAAGAAAACTGAGGAGGAAGATAAGCCTGATGATAGTACTGTTAAAATTAAACCCCTAGATGTGGATGATGTGGCTAATGAGGGTTCAGACAAAAATGAGGCTCAAGTGGGTGAATCGTCTGAAGATACGGAGACTGTTATGGATGATGTCAAAGAAGATGCTGAGCAGGATCCTGAAGCTGGTAAATCAGTGGACATGCGTGTACCAGAGGCTGCTGAAGAATTGGAAACATATGTTAAGCGTGGTGATGAGATAGAGAAGGAAGGCGAAGGGATGGCTGGTGTAGGGGAAGCAGAACAGACAGTTGATTTGGAGGAAACCCGAAAACTATCTGAGGAACCATCTAAAGTAGACGAAACAAAGATTGCTGAAGCATCTGAAGTAACAGAGACAGTGATCAGACATGAGGATGAGCAGAAAATGGATAACATGACTGATATGGCAGAAGATTTGAAAATCCATGGAGACTCCTCGGTAGCTGATATTGAGGGCAAGAGGGAAGATCTTGAAGAAATAGGAGTGACAGAGGCACTGGAGGAGACTGTTATGGGTAGACTGGAGGGAACCAAAATTGCAAAAGTGTCAGAAGAAACAGAGACAAAGATCAAAGATGTGGATCCGGAAAAGGATGATGACATGACTGATATGAAAACGCATGGAGACTCCTTGGTGGCTGATATTGAGGAAGGGAAGCAAAGTCAGGAAGAGATGGGAAAATCAGAAATGACAGAGACACAGGAGGAGACTGTTGAGGGTAAAGCAGATGGAACAAAAGTTGCTGAAGCGTCAGAAGAAACAGAGACAAAGTCAGAAGATGTGGACCAGGAGAAAGATGAAAACATGATTGATGTGAAAACTCTTGGAGACTCACCGGTAGCTGATATTGACGAGGAGAAGGAAAGACAGGAAGAGATGGGAATGACAGAGACACAGGAGGAGACTATTGAGGGTAAAGCAGACGATACAAAAGCGGCTGAAATGTCAGAAGAAACAGAGGCAAGGACCGAAGATGAGGATGAGGAGAAAGATGAAAACATGACTGATGCTGAAACGCATGTAGACTCCTCAGTACCTGATGTAGATGAGGGGAAGGAAAGTCAGGAGGAGATGGAAATGACAGAACTAACAGTGACACAGGAGGAGAGTGTTATGGCTGACACGGGGGATGAAGATGCAGAGGACGTCGATGATGAGAATAAGGGTGTTGGAGGAAAGAGGAAGCGGGTGAGAAATACAAAGACGGGAAAGAAGAAAGAGGAAGACGTTTGTTTTGTTTGCTTTGATGGTGGTGACCTTGTCCTTTGTGACCGCAGGTAAACTTCCATTTTTAGTTTATGTGCCTTTTACTGCTGCTAATTTCTTTTCCTTTCTTCTCGTCCCTTTAACAAATATAGCTTTTGTTGTATTTAAATGTACGATTTTGTTGACTTGCAGGGGTTGCCCAAAAGCTTACCACCCTTCCTGTGTAAATCAAGACGAGGATTTTTTCCGTTCAAAGGGTAAATGGAATTGTGGTAAGTTTTCTCTGTTATTTATCCATTAGGCTTCTGCATAAATTTAATCAGTGAACTTATAGTTCAGGAAAACATGATAATTATCTGCTAAACATATACATTAATTTCTTTGAGTGGTGTATGTCTTGGTGAATATTGTTTACCTTAGTTTTTCAGTGTCTAACATACTGTCTAGTCATGATGGTTTATGTTTTTTCATCTGTTATCCTGATTATGATTTTTTATTGCAATTGCTTGGTAACCCAAGTTTCTTCTTTATTCTTTCGTTTGAGTTCCTGGCTAGCAGTATGTTTTTATCCTGAATCCTTTTTAGCCTTTACCCCTCTCAGATAATAAGCTTCAACTTTCAGTTGAAAGTTATTTTCTATTGCTTTGCACATCGTATTTGATTTCGACTCGTTCCTTATTGAATCTCACTTTAGTCTCAGGCCTTTTGTACCACTGTCAAATGCTACACAGGCAATGGCAATTTGTTTGTGCAAAGGATGTCTGATTGCTATCAAGGCTGTGTAGTCTTTGAAATTCTCCAAAACTTGTCAACGGTGGCTTTTAGTTGATTCGCTGTTGTCAACGGTAACGGCAGTGGGATCTCTTGTGTCGTTTATTTAAGTAATTTTGTTTTTTGGTTAAATACACTAGCATTGATGCGTTTATATACTTTGGTAGTGGTGACATCGTCCAGTTTTATCCTACTATACTTCTATCCATTTAAACTTGATATGGCGAAAAAGATTGATTTTTTCTTTTTTTTCTTCCTAGGCATCAACTAGTCTCTAAGCTATTTTCTTACTGTACCGCTTTGTTGATGATTCTTGTGTTTAGTAGCAATTGGTTCACACTTACCTTTGGTACATATGGTAATAAATAACAGACGCTAATGAGATGTAAAAGCCCAAAGAACACTGTGCAGCCTCTTAGTATGTTAATGTCCTTCATATATTAGAACACATCATATACACTATGAAGTTTGTATAATGTTTGAGTGGTCATTTGTTATACTTGCCGTTTGTTACCTCTCTCTGTATATGTATTTATTGGGTAATCTTCATCTTTCAATGTTTATTTTTGTATCTTTATACTAGAACCTAACACAATGTTGCATTTTCATGAATAGGATGGCACCAGTGTAGCAAATGTGAGAAAACTGCGACATACTTGTGTTACACATGTGTGTTTTCATTATGCAAGGGCTGCGCCAAGGATGCTGTATTTTCTTGCATAAGAGGTAATAAGGGTTTGTGTGAAACATGCATGGAGACAATCAAGTTGATAGAAAGAGAGGAGCAGGAAAAGAAGGAGCCGGTATGCCTGAATACACTTTTAGTTTTTTTTCTTTTTCTTTTAGAGTGTTTATCTGTTGATAAAACTGATCATCATGTTGACGTACCGCATGAACTTACGTTTACCGTTTCTTTTTTTAGGCGCAGTTGGATTTTGATGACAAGACCAACTGGGAATCTCTCTTCAAGGATTACTGGATTGATTTGAAAACCCAGCTATCTATAAGTACAGAGGAACTCGATCAAGCTAAGAGTCCACAGAAAGGAAATAAGTCTCATGCTGGTAAACAGGGAACAGCCAGGGAGGCTGACTATGCTACTGATGAAGGATCAGATTCGGATATTTCTCCAAAAAAGAGGAAGACCAGAAGTCGATCAAAGTCTGGTTCTGCGGAGAAAATCCAGTCACCAGCTAAGAAAAGCTCGTCCGGTGAAACTGTGGAGTGGGCTTCCAAGGAACTTTTGGATGTGGTCGCGCACATGAGACGTGGTGACAGATCTTTCTTAACTTCCACAGAAGTACACGATCTCCTGCTGGATTATATTAAAAGATATAATCTTCGTGATCCCCGTCGTAAAAGCCAAGTTGTTTGTGACACCAGGCTTAAGAATTTGTTCGGAAAATCTCATGTTGGGCACTTTGAGATGTTAAATCTCCTTGATACTCATTTCCTTGTTAAAGAGCAGCACCAGGCAGATAATATTCAAGGTAGCATTGTTGATACAGACCCAGACTATGTGGATCTTGATGAAAACTTGGACCATCCAGTGAAAAGTGGGAAGGATAAGAAACGAAAAACACGTAAAAAGGGTGGAAGGAAAGGGCGTCAATCTAATCTTGATGATTTTGCTGCTGTCGATATGCACAACATCAATTTGATATACTTGAGGCGTAGCTTGGTGGAAGATCTACTTGAAGATTCTACAGGATTCGAAGAAAAAGTAGCTAGTGCATTTGTTAGGTTAAGGATATCTGGAAATCAAAAGCAAGATTTATATCGACTGGTTCAAGTTGTTGGTATGTTAAGTTTCCATCTTCAGATTATTTTAATATATGGTTTACTCAAAGGTTGACGATGATCTCTTTTGGTTTGAAACACAGGCACAAGCAAAGCTCCTGAACCCTATAAAGTTGGCAAGAAAACAACAGACTATGTACTTGAGATATTGAACTTGGACAAAACAGAAGTAGTATCCATCGACATTATATCAAATCAAGATTTCACTGAGGTAACAGCCTTTTATCAATGGAAATGGGAGACGATGTTCTGATTTTTAGTTCCTACGTAGAATTCTCTTGCATTTGCATATGTTGACAAGCCGAGGAGACAGTGTTACTCTTTTCTTAGCGAGCTCCTGATTTGTGAGCAGTAATTGTTCAAGAATGCTATATGTTTAACCAATAACTTATGTGCAATAATTTCAGGATGAATGCAAGCGTCTAAGGCAGAGCATTAAATGTGGATTAATTAACAGACTGACAGTGGTATGCTTCAAATTATTTGAAGTGTTCATTTTATTGCTTCTTAAATTCTGTCGACCCTCGTGCTTTTACATTTTAGGTATTCTAATGTCAATTGTTTTTAGGGTGATATACAAGAAAAGGCCATAGCGCTGCAGGAAGTGAGGGTAAAAAACGTAAGTTGCATTTCTTTTCCTACTGACCCAATTTCCTGTTAATCATTGTTTTTTTTGCTCATTATTATACGTTTGGTAAGTGAGCTCTCTAGATTGGGAGATGGAGATTAACTTCAGTACTGTACTAATCTATCTAGGCAATGTGCATGACTAGTGTTCTATCGTCTCTCTTGTGTTTTGGGTGTTCAGGTTTCTTTAATAATGCAGAGAATCACGATAGTATCTGAGAATTTTAACGATAGTATCTGTGATGAATGGAGCTAGATGACTGCTTAAGTTTTGAAAATTGTTACTTTTATGAATGCAGCTGTTGGACGCAGAGATCCTACGTTACGGTCATTTGCGTGATCGTGCCAGCGACATGGGCCACAGAAAAGAATATCCTTATATCTGTTGAAATTTTGAGTTTTTTGTCAAAATCATTATTGCCAATGCTCTGGAAATGCTTTTCGGTGTGTATGTTTTATGTACTTCAGGGAAATAGCGTTGGGCACTTGCCTGCACCTGCAAACTTTATGTTATGATCTGTCATTTGTAGTCGAAAGCATATAATTTAATTATTTTCTCTTCACTTACGTAAGTAATCCTTAACCCATATGATTACGCTGCGAGAATGTGTTGAAAAAGTGCAACTGTTGAAGTCTCCAGAGGAACGGCAGCGCAGGCTCGAAGAAATTCCAGAAATACATGCTGATCCCAAAATGGATCCAGATTGCGAGTCAGAAGACGAAGATGAAAAAGAAGAAAAAGAAAAAGGTTTTGTCTATAAATCAAGTTTTGTTTCTTGTATCTATTTGTTTGTCATTATATTTTCTAACGTGTTTGATCTTTGGCTGTTTTAATGCATCTAGAGAAAAATCTGAGGCGACGAAGTAGTAGTTTCAACAGAAGAGGAAGAGACCCGATATCTCCACGAAAGGGAGGTTTTAGTTCCAATGAATCATGGACTGGCACAAGTAACTACTCAAACACAAGTGCAAGTCGTGAGTTAAGCAGAAGTTATTCTGGTAGAGGCTCTTCCGGAAGAGGGGATTATCTTGGTAGTTCTGATGATAAGGTTAATGATAGTCTGTGGACTTCAGGTAGAGAAAGAGAAAAAGACATGCAGCAATATTTAAGCTCTGAGAAGCCGAGATCAGTTTCTCTCCCCGAACCTCCTCCCAGAAGTTCCCGTGCTGTTGCGCCACCAGAATTGTCTCCTAGGCTTGCCCCCGTAATCTCAACGTCACCTCCTGCTGTTGTTCCACCGCCTTCTCCCAAGCCAAATGATTCAGAGAAAATATGGCATTATAAAGACCCATCTGGTAAAGTTCAAGGACCTTTTTCAATGGCGCAGCTCCGTAAATGGAACAACACTGGGTACTTCCCTGCTAAGTTGGAAATCTGGAAAGCTAATGAGTCATCTTTGGACTCTGTTCTCCTGACTGATGCATTGGCTGGGCTGTTTCAGAAGCAAACCCAGTCGGTGGATAATAGCTACACGAAAGCTTATTCTGGTCAATCAAGCCACTCTGAACCCAATTTAGGTTCTTCTGCTAGAATAGCCCCAACAGTTCTTGATATTCCCAAGAACTCTCAGGATACTTGGAGTTCAGGAGGTAGCCTACCATCGCCTACTCCGACTCAAATTTCAACCCCAATGTCAAAAAGGCGAAGTTTTGAGAGCAGATGGTCCCCAACCAAGCCTTCTGCACAGTCAGCTGTTCAGTCGATGAACTTTCCTTCAGCACAATCTGTCATGAATCCAGCTTCAAGGACAGACATCCCTGTTGTTGTTAACTCTGCTGGTGCGTTGCAGCCTGGAACCCACCCACTTCCAACACCAGATCCGGCTGTTAATCACTATGGTTCATCTGCTCCTCTTCCATCTCCAACACCGCTTGGGGGAATGCAAAGCTGGGGTAACATGCAAACGGATAAATTTGATTCTCATGGCCGTGGAGGTCATGCTCCTTCTTCTCAGAACAGCTCTGCGTCTTATGGCACTGCAGCTCCGAGTGTTCTCCCCTCGCAAAGTCAACCAGGCTTTCCATCATCTGATTCATATAGGGTTCCAGTTCAAAGCCAGTCGAATACACAGGCTCAGGCATCAGCATGGGGTATGAACAACAATCAAAACTCAGGACAACATCAGGCGGCTCCAGTGAACCAAAACAGCAGCTGGAATCAAGGGACTGTAAATCAAAACATGGGATGGACTGGTCCTCCTCAAGCTGGAATGAACGTAAACTGGGCTGCGTCTTCTGTTCCATCAACTGGTCAGGGAATGCCTAATCCTGGCTGGAGCGGGCCCGTCCAAGGACAACCACAAGCTTATACAAACGCTGGGTGGGGCATAACAGGCCAAGCTCAGTCACAAGTTCAAGTTCAAGCTCCGGGGAGTAGTACAAGCTCCGAGGGATGGATGCAGCCAGGTCAGCAGGGGATGCAGTCTGGGAACAGTAATCAAAACTGGGGAACTCAAAACCAGACAACAATGCCAAGCGGTGGTGGGTCAGGAGGGAACCAAACAGGTTACTGGGGGAACCAACAGAACCAGAATGGAGAGTCTGGGTATGGTTGGAACAGGCAGACAAGTGGAAGTGGTGGTGGGCATAACAACAGCTTCAAAGGGCAAAGAGTATGCAAGTTCCATCGTGAAAATGGTCATTGCAGGAAAGGAGCAGCATGCAATTACCTCCACAACTAAATCTGAATCTCTCTCTCTTTTTTTTTCTTTCTGCTTTTGGGTGATGTTTGCTGCATCCTAAAAAGCAGAGTTTTAGGCGTTTTAGATACAATGCAACAAGAGTCTTTTGTTGGGAGCTTTTCACTCAGAATTAGCTGACATGTTTCTTTATCTTTATGGGGGTTAAGGGCTTAGTACTTAATACCGTGGTGGTGAATATGATGATATAGAGAATATCTCTTGCATATAATATTTGCTAAACCAACTATATGTTTTATATCCTTTATACCTCCCGTTAGTAAATTTTATAATCGCTCCATGCATGTTTTGTAACAGTGATACATCATGTTTCGTTTTAAATACTAAGCTTAATGAAAATTAACTTTAAAAAGAAGACAAAATCTTAGGATTTTTTTTTAAAAAAGACAAAGTTTAACATCTATTCATCATAACAGACGCATACAACCAAACAAGAGCACACGCATACAACCAAACAAGAGCAAACGAAGCACTTCTATCATAAACATAACACTCAAGTTCTTTAGAACAAAACAGGCTTCAAGCCTACATTTTTTGTCTAAACGGCAGAGAAACATTTTGAGAAATAAAGGAATTGATCATGTGTGGCCAAAAGCATAAAGAAGACTTGGAAAAGAATGGTGACAAAAGATAAAACTGTACTCATTTATAAACAAGCATTCTTTTACAAAACTACTCTGCGTACAAAATTAAAACAATGAACTTATGCTTATTAAATGAAAGAATGAATCTGTAATCCGATTAATTATCTTCAAGAGTGGCTCTCATTGTACTCTTCACAGCCTCAACGAATACCAGCCACATGAGAAAACGGCCCACGAGCTGCTTTTGGAACAGCTTTTTTAACAGTCTCAGGAACTCCAAAAACATTCCAAATCTTCAAAGTCTCGTCTCCTGCTGCTGAAACCACACTACAACCATCCGGACTCTGAACCATAGATAGAATCTCTGACGTATGACTAGAGAGCTCAGCAATTTTCACCATCGATGGATACCTCCAAAGAGTAAGCTTAGACCCATTTGAACAAAGCAGCTCTCTCTCCTTGTTACTCCACAACAGAGAAGAAACTTGGGAGCCAGCATCTACCGTATTCAAACAAGCCCCTGTCTGACTGTTCCAGAACTTCACCTTCTCATCTCCTTCACTACCGCCAGACGCAAGCAAATTACTTTGGAAAGGACACCAAGCGAGAGCTTTAACTCCAGAACTATGTCCCCTGAGCCTGTGAAGCCACTGCGTAGAGACACAACGATCCCATATATGTACTAAACTATCATTACCACCACTCGCTAGCCTCTGACCAGATTCTGACCACTTAAGCCCACAAACCTCTTGACTGTGACCCCTGTAAGTCGCCACAACGTGTGACCTAATCCTTACATCATTGTTCAAGATCCGTCCGTCCATACCTCCCGTTGTAAGGATGTGACTGTTCCACGCTAACGAACCTACACGTGTGCAGTGGCAACCTTCCAACGTTCTCTGTATAGTATCACGTCCACAGTCCCAAATATCTACCAAACCGTTGTTGAGTCCAACTCCAAGATGAGTCCCATCTTGATCCCAACTTACACTCGTGACGGGTCCTTCATCTTCACCGTACGTTACAAGATCCGTCACAGAGGCAGTGGAAGCGTTCCAGAGATAAACAGTGTTGCCCAAGGCGATGGCTAAGATGTTGGAACTGCTCCAGTCTAGAATGTTGAGTAAGAAGTCATCGACAATGTCAGGAGCCTCCAGAGATCTCTCGGGACTGTTAGGGATGCGTCTAGGAGGCTTCAAGGGATGTTTAAAATGTTGTTGGTGAAGAGAAGAAGAAGGCTTGGAATAAGGTTTGTTCTTGAAGGCGAGGATCCGAGTTCGGTTAAGGTTCAACGTCTCGGCCAAAGCCTTGTTGTAAGCTTCTCTTACTGGATTTATTACCACGTCTTTTGCTTCTTGTTCTTCTCTTCTTTCTGTAAGCATGAAGTGGGCATAGTCGAAATCCATGGCGGATCTGTTCGGTATGAATCTGTCGAGCTGTAACAATACAAGGAAACAAAAAAAAAAAGTCAGTACACGAGATTCACAAAAAACAGAATTGACCGAAACAGAACACAAGATCGAAACCCTAGTTTTTGCAAGAGAAACAACACAGAGTTTCTCAACAGGTTTTGTTTAACAAAAACGCATATAGAAACCCTAGAGACGGAATGTAACCCTAACTCTGCAGAAATCACAAAAATAGAAACCCTAACTCTACAGAAAATAGAAACCCTAGAGACGGAATGAACGCTAACTCTACATATAACACGAAAATATAAACCCTAGTTTTGTTTCTGAGAAAACAGAAACGCGAATCAAAACCTCCTAGAAAACGAAACCCTAATTCTACACAGAACACAAAAATAGAAACCCTAAAACTTACGTTTTCTTTGTTGTTTCTACGAGGGAGAGGGATTCGAGCCTGCGAGGAGGAAGAAGAAGGAGTGTTCATGGTTTTTGTAATAACGATGATGATGGCTGTAAACGAGAGCGCGCGCGAAAGAAAGTGTTGTGTTCTCGTCTGAGTGAAAGAGAGAGTAGAATTTGCGTTTAGTGCGAGATAGATTGTATTTATAGGAGGTGAGGGTAATTAAGGGATTTTTTTAGGTATATCTGTTATATAGATCGACCAATAAATAACTTTTAATCCGCCACGTCAGCACTTCTGGGCCTTCGTTTCTCTGTCTTAACATATTAATTAGGCCCAAAAAAAGCCCACCTCGCCAAGTTTACAGATGTTTTAAGAAAAATAAAGAACTTTGCGGGCAAGTAAGTAAACGATTGCGTTTTGGTAGAATATTGGTTCCAGTCAAAGGGTACGTATGTAAATTTACAGCCATCGAGAGATCAAAACCCCCACCCAAGTGGGAAGATGAAGAAGAAGCCTTGCTCAAGCTCTCTCTCTACCTTTCTTCATCAAATCAATCGCATCCGCTTTTCTTGATTCTCCGTCGAAGGCAAATTCCGTTTTTGATCGATGAACTTGTCAAGGCGTCTGGCTCTCTTAGGGGCACAATCCGCGTATTCAATCGCTAAACCTCGAGGTTTGGGATTCATTGATCGTCGTCCCTTCCAGCACCGCCAAATCTCGGAGCTCACCAAAGTCAATGGGAAGCGTGCTTTTCTCGTCGATACCTTGGCTCTGGTAACAGCATGAACGAATTCTTGAAAATGTGAGGCTTAATTTAGGGTTTTATGTTGAATTTGGGGTTTAATGTATTGAAAGGTGAGGAGTCTAGAAGCGCAAGGTGTACCATCAAAACAAGCTGAGGCGATTACTTCGGCCATCACTGAGGTTTTGAATGATAGCTTGGAGAATGTATCCGAGTCTTTTGTTTCCAAGGCTGAGATGCAAAAGGTCCTTTCACTTTCCCATATGCCCCCGCTTATTTGCAGTGGTGAACTTACTTGTCGTCTTGTGGCTGTTTGCAGATTGAAATGCTTCAAGATTCTAATCTCTCCAAGTTTAAATCTGAAGTCAAAAGCTCTCAGGTAACATATACATGTTGTGATAGTTCCCAATCTTGCGTACATCCGGGGCTGCTATGAACAGTTTTTGATGTTGCAAACACTTCTGAGCTGTGATGCCTTTTTAAATCTCATAACACCATTGTCTCATGTAGATTGCTATATGTGATTACAAACCTGGGTTGCTCGTCAAAACGTACTGGCATATCTTCATCTTCTCCCTTTTTATGAGTGTTTCTCTTTTATTATGGAATAGTTTGAGAGAGTGTGTTACTTTGTAATTCCAACACTGAAGTCGTCGTTGAGTGATATTTTCTCTATGAGTCTTAGGCACTTTGTCATACTATCTTGTGTTATACTTTCTAACGCACCACAACTTTTCTTCACTTGGTTTTGCAGGAGCATCATTTCACTGTGTTGCAACGGGAGACAGAAAAACTAAGAGGGGACATAGAGAAGATGAGAAGCGAGCTAAGGTTTTGTTAATGTTCTCTCACATTCTCAACGTCTTCTTGTTATATATTGTGAACAACCTGAAACTAATGCATTTGAGGCTGAAACAGGTATGAAATTGATAAGGTGACAGCTGGACAACGCTTGGATTTGAATCTGGAAAGAGGGTATGAAAACATCACATTTCTCACATGACTATTACCATTTACCAACATCGCCATCTGTGGAATGCCTAAGGTTTTGATTGTATGGTAAAATATGATTGTCTTGTTTATCACAGCCGCATACGTGATGAGCTAGCTAATCAGAATTCTGAAACAACAAACCTCACAAACAAGCTTGACCGAGTAATTGCTACATCCTTTACTCCTAAACTTACTGTTCATTTCTGAACTTGGGAAGAAGATATAATGTATATTGTTATTGCAGGAAATTCATGCATTGAGAGCTCAACTAGAAGCGGCCAAATACGAAGTTATCAAATACTGCATTGGTACATTGGTCTCGATTTCAGCAGTGGGACTTGCAGTCCTTCGCATAATGATGTAATTGAATCTAACCCTCAAGACTTTATATGCTCAAAACAAAAGGTTGTGGTAGATTCTCTCATTGTTTTACTTGAAACCTCAACGTCTTATTCTTTTTCTTTTCTGGCGAGGAAAAGAAAAAAACAATGTTATTGTATTCGTGATCTCTTGGGCTAATCATCCTTTTACTAGAACAGGTTTTGAATCTGCCCCGAGTATTATATTCAATCCAAGAATCATTTGGTTTTTTTTTATTAGTAATTTGCTCACTGCTTTTTTATTACCAAGTGACAATGGCAGCTCTGCAAAAGATTTGAATCTTTGTGACACTAAAAAAAGCTAGTATCTCATTAGTTATTTTACTCTAAGCTTGTTGCCTTTCTTTGTGACGCACCAAAAAAGTTAGTTACAACCATGCCCCATTTTTTTTTGTTCCTTGATACTATACTACGCCCTTCTAATGGACTATCTAAGCACCTTCGGCCCGTGGAAATTGACGTCAGCTCCCCTGGGTTTAGTGAAATCTACAGTATGGTGTTTGAAAGAGAGTAAGCTCTTCATACAAGTGGGCAAGAGCAGTTCTTGCACTGAGCCTTAACTTCAGGAGACTATGCTGAAGGATCTTGTTGTGGTCAAGAGCAAAAACATACGCATAAGTACTACAAGAAATCGCACCAAAAGATTGAAAACGTGTGCAACTGTTGTTCTGTCCCATGGGTTTCTTCCTTTTTCCATTTACATCATCACTAGTATGCCTTGTCTTTGGTGGTCACACACAAATGTGTCGACTACTCCAATAAACCAAGAGGAGTATCTGAAGAGTTGTTTATGCACTCAGATTTATAGACTTGTCATTAGTGTCAACTATGACATATGATAGTATATATATTGGGTGCGAATCCATCAGTTTTCCAAAATCATAAGCTCCCTTTTGTTGATGCATGGAGTCGTTGAAACTTCTTCTTTTCCTCACAACCCTTCAATCAATTTAATATTTGCTTTGTGGATGCAAAAGATTACGTTCATATAATCTTTAGTTCTAGATAAAAGCTGTTATAAAGTAACTATAATTTTTTTGAAATAAAAGCCTTAAAGAATTTTTTCAATATTTTTTTTTCCAAATAAATTGCCATATCACATGAAAATGGTAATTGAAATGAACATTTTCTGCTTTTAAATTTGGATAAAAAGAAAAATAGTATTTAACAAATGATCTCATAACAAAATTGTGTATTTGTGTATGTGAAAAAAAGGAGCATTTTTGTATTCATCACCACAGAGTTGAAAGTTGCAACGACACATAAAAAGGACGATGCGTCTGTAACTGCAAGTGTAAAAACTAAAAAGCTAACTTCCTTCTCCTCAGTTGAACAAACCATCCTCAAATCCAAAACCCGCAATAACGAAAGAATCGATCCATCAATGGCTGTTTCTCCCCTTCCTCACGGCAAAGGCGACAATCTGGAAACCGTCAGTGCCTCCGGCGATTCCTTCTCTACCGTGAACCTCTCCGGCAACGTCATTACCTCCGACGATTCTTCTTCTTCCGTCTCACCAGCACTTACTTCCGCGAAAGATGTCACTGGTGAACGCGTCGCACGCTTCCTCCCTCTCACCTCCTCCGTCTCGTCTCCGGTGAAGAGAGACAGGATTAGGAAGCGTGCGGGGAGAGGATTCACGAAACGTTGGTGCGTCTACGACAAGTACGGGCTCGGGCTCGGTATCAGAGTCAGGTTCTGATGATTGCAAATATTATTCACCAAAACATGGTTTCTGTGTCATGGTTTCAACACGCTTTCGATCACTTTCTTCAGTGACTGGTATGGTAGTTTGATTGCTTGGGCATTGGATGTTTACTATTGATCTTTGATGTTTTTTTTTTTTTGTAAATATGGTGAATAGATACTTTACTTTTGTGTGATTTGAAGTCTTTAGCAGTTGCTGATGATCCATTGTCAGTGAACAACTGTTAGCTTTTCATATAATCAAGATCAAGAATCTTCCAAGAGGAGGATCTGAAGAGTTGTTTTCATCAGATGGAACCAGATTTATAATCATGTCATTGGTGTCAGGTGTCAGCTACTCCGTCTCAGGCATTAGCTATGACTTAAAATTAGTATACATCTATATGAACTCTTGATGCAAAACATTATTTCAGTAAAAGATGTGCATAACCTAAACCTTCATATAGTCTTTAGTTTTAGATAAAAATCTTCTCTGTGTGGTGTTTAAAAAAAAATTATGTGTGTTTTAAAAAAAAAACGCTTTTCTAAAATATTTTTCAAAAATGAAAAGTCAAATCATTTGTATTTTATATTGTTAAAAAAAAACTGTATTTTATATAGAATATTATAGGTAGAAAAACACTATACAGATTTCACCAAAACGTGGCCTTTGTAACACTTTCTGCTTATGAAATTGAAGTAACCGCATCCCTTCTCCCCCACTGGTGCGTAAGAGAACATTAAATTTGTCATGTTACATGAAAAGGGTAGTTAAAAATGAACATGAACTACTTTCAAAAAAATTATAAACAGAAAAACGATACTCCATTTAACAAATAATCTAATAAGTTCACAACTAAATTGAAAGTTGCAACAGCACATATAAAGAGAAGACGCTGCGCTGCGTCTGTTGTTAGAATAAAAGCTGCTAACTTCCTCCTCCTTCACTCAACAAACCATCCTCAAAATCCCAAAAACCACACGAAACGAGAGAATCTATCCATCAATGGCTATTCTTCCCCTTACTCACCACAACGTCGACAATCGCAAAACCGTCAGTTCCTCCACAAATACCATCTCCGTCGCGAACCACTCCGTCTCACCACAGGCGCCCACGAAAGATTACATCAACGGCCACGAAGAGGACGAGGAACAATGTGACGACGACGAGGATGATGCTGATGTTGATGACGACTACGATGGTCTACATGTCGATGAGACGATGCCAATAACCGTCAATGCAAATTGCAAAGACAGAGAGGATGAGGAAGCGTGTGGGGAGAGGATACACGAAAGGTTTTAAGGCCTTTCTTGAGAAAATGGTTTCAGGTTTCAAACCGATCTGTTTTTTATTTATTCACGAGTTATATCAACTTCTCATTGATCACTCAGATTTTAGTCAATTTTAGTCTAAATCATTAACAGTGAATCATTCCTTCATGTAATGTACATTCGTTAATACTGCATGCATACTCTCAGAAATATATGCCCCCCCCCCCCAAATGTGCATGCCCATTAAAATCATTTGGAGTCCCGCCCTTCAATTAATTTAATTAAAACTCTCTTGCACAAGATTGAGAATTTTCTTGGAAAGAAAACGATTTTTAATTTTGCATGATTCAGCAAATAGAGTAAAGATTATTTAAGTTAAGCAAAAATGTTATCAAAATAATGTCTTGCCTATGAGTTGGTTAAAGATTTAGCCAAAATCAAATTATTTACATAACAGAATCAACTCGTAAGTGGTTCATAACCAGTCATCATAACCCAAATTACTTAAAAGTAAGCAGGATCTAAGAGCTGACCAGTTGGGATGATTATACCTAAAGTAGGCCCATTAAAAGCCCAAACTAATAATGGCGCCAAAAAAACGCAAGCGAAGTCCCGCCTTAAACATCTCTTCTCACTAAAACCGCCGAAACCTCCTCTTACGCTCCTCCGTCTCTTATTCTCCGATCAGGCTATGGCTTCCAACGACGGTAAACTCTCTCATCTCTCTCTTCCGTCCTGAAACGATTTCGTAAATTTCGATTAATCTCGCAACCCGCAGGTCCTTCCTATTCCGATGAGAACGCTTCAAGCCCCATCGCCAACACTTACTCTTCCCCCGTCTCCATCAGCAAGCGCCGAAGAGGCTTATCACAAACCCCTCCACCGCCTTCACGCCTCGGAGCCTCAAACTCCACTCCTCCCCCAGCGAATCCATCATTTGCTGACGAAGCACCTCCCTCTTCCGGCGAAGAAGACGAAGCCGACGCGGACCCCGATAACACCGCCCCGACCTTCGTCTGGGGAACAAACATCAGTGTGCAAGACGTGAAATCAGCGATTGAGATGTTCGTCAAGCATTTCAGAGAAGCTAAAGATCAGAGCAGTGACGATTTGTTTAGACAAGGCAAGTACATGGCTTCGATACGTAAAGTGATTGAGATCGAAGGAGAGTGGATCGATGTTGATGCCTATGATGTGTTTGATTATGATCCTGATTTGTATAACAAGATGGTTCGTTATCCCTTGGAAGTTCTCGCTATCTTTGACATTGTGCTGATGGATATTGTTTCCTCTATCAATCGTTTGTTTGAGAAACATGTTCAAGTGAGAATCTTCAACCTTAGGAACTCCACTTCTATGAGGAATCTCAACCCGTCTGGTTAGTTTTTTTTTTTTTTGTTCATGGTTTGTTTCTCTAGTGGCTAGATTCTTAGCTTTTAATGTTTTTGTTTGGTCAGATATTGAGAAGATGATATCTCTAAAGGGAATGATCATTAGGAGTAGCTCTATCATTCCTGAGATTAGGGAAGCTGTGTTTAGATGCCTTGTTTGTGGTTACTTCTCTGACCCCATCATCGTTGACAGAGGTAATTTGATTCTTTTCTTTTATGCGTCTGTATAGTTTTTGTTCTCATACTGTTTTTTTATTGTTAGGTAAAATAAGTGAGCCTCCTACTTGCTTGAAACAAGAATGCCTTGCTAAGAACTCTATGACATTAGTGCACAACCGATGCAGGTAAGTTCTGTACTTTTAGATTTGTTTTGTGTGATTCTGTTTAATCCTGTGAATAATGGCTTTTCATTTGTGGATCAGGTTTGCGGATAAGCAGATTGTGAGGCTTCAGGAAACTCCTGATGAGATACCTGAAGGGGGAACACCTCACACTGTTAGCTTGTTGCTGCATGATAAGTTAGTTGATAATGGAAAGCCTGGTGATAGAATTGAGGTAAAATCAGTAATGTTATCAGGGTAGTATATACGTTACGGTGGTATTGGTTGATAATCAAAGCTTGTTTTCTGGATAGGTCACTGGAATTTACAGAGCAATGACCGTTCGAGTTGGACCTGCTCACAGGACTGTGAAATCTGTGTTTAAGGCATGTTAATGTCATCTTATCTTTTCTGCTGTTTCATTCTCTTATTACATTCTGACATTTTCATGTACATTTGGTAATAACTGTTGATCACAGACCTACATAGATTGCCTTCACATAAAGAAAGCAAGTAAGACAAGAATGGCTGCTGAGGATCCTATGGATATTGACAATAGTCTGCGTAGAGTCGATGAAGGTGTCGAGTTAGATGAGGAGAAGGTTCTTCATCCTTTTACTATAGTTTGGAACTGGGTCCTTTGTCCCTCCATTACAATCAAGTTTTTTTTTTGTTAACTTTCAGCTGAGGAAGTTTGAGGAATTGTCTAAACAACCAGATATATATGAGAGGCTTAGTAGATCACTAGCACCAAACATCTGGGAGTTGGATGATGTAAAGAAGGGTCTTCTGTGCCAGGTGATATAACGCTTTCGATCTTGGTTACAGTTTCAACTAATTCTAACTAACATTAGTTCCTTTTACTGAGACAAATTCCTAATGTGAAGCTTTTTGGAGGGAATGCTTTGAACTTGGCATCTGGTGCTAATTTTCGTGGTGACATCAACATCTTACTTGTTGATGACCCTGGTACAAGCAAGTCCCAGCTGCTCCAGTACATTCACAAGCTTTCACCACGTGGCATCTACACAAGTGGGTGAGGAAGCTCAGCTGTTGGTTTGACAGCTTATGTAGCTAAAGACCCTGAGACAGGAGAAACCGTATGTTCTTTTTGTACTCCGTTGTATTTTCAGGTTCTTCTCAACTGATCTGCTAAGGTGTATGCTACATTATTTAGGTTTTGGAGAGTGGAGCTCTTGTTCTTAGTGACAGAGGTATCTGTTGTATTGATGAATTTGACAAAATGTCCGACAGTGCGAGGAGCATGCTGCATGAGGTTTGCTTTTCTCTCTTTAGCATTGCGCATCTCGTAGCTTGTAGTTTGTAGGAACAGCAGATGATGGAACATTGTTTATCCGCCAGGTGATGGAGCAGCAGACTGTTTCAATAGCAAAGGCTGGTATTATAGCATCTCTAAATGCTAGGACCTCTGTCTTGGCTTGCGCAAATCCTAGTGGCTCACGTTACAATCCGCGCCTTTCTGTTATTGAGAACATTCACCTTCCTCCGACATTGCTTTCTAGGTAAGCTGTAATCTCCTCCAACAAAAGTGACATTATTATTCGGAAAAGTCTAATGATTCTAGCTTATGCAGAAGATGATCTCTATTGTTGTTACTAATTTGATCACATGATTTTGCTTCTTAGATTCGATTTGATCTACTTGATTCTTGACAAGCCCGATGAGCAGACTGACCGACGGCTTGCAAAGCATATTGTGGCCCTACACTTTGAGAACGCAGAGGTCTTATATCTTTCTGCAGCATAATGTTGACAAATGATTAGCCTATAACATGCTACAATTAGTATCCTTTTCATCTCAATTTGCAGAGTGCACAGGAGGAAGCTTTGGATATAACTACACTGACAACATATGTTAGCTATGCACGCAAGAACATTCATCCTATACTATCAGATGAAGCTGCAGAGGAGTTGACCCGTGGATATGTTGAGCTGAGGAAAGCAGGCAAGTTTGCTGGTAGTAGCAAAAAGGTGTGCCGTGGAACTTCATTGTTTTCCTTTTTTTTTTTCTGTCTCATTCCTTCAACTCTCTCTGAATGTGACACAGGTCATAACAGCGACTCCTAGGCAAATTGAAAGCCTAATCAGACTTAGTGAGGCCTTGGCTCGAATGCGCTTCTCTGAATGGGTTAGTAAAAACCCTCATATGTTGATCTGAATCTTTGAAACCAACTAAAAATGGTTTCTTGTGATGGATAATAAAGGTTGAAAAACATGACGTGGAGGAGGCATTTCGACTTCTCAGAGTTGCAATGCAGCAATCAGCAACCGATCACGCCACCGGTAAGTTTCCTAACAGCAACTTATTATTTTTATCATGAGGCTAAGACAAACACTAGCATTTAATACCTATTGTCTGACAACTAAACACCGTTGTTATATGTTGGTGAAGGAACCATTGACATGGACCTGATAAACACTGGAGTCTCAGCAAGTGAAAGAATGAGACGTGATATCTTTGTGTCGTCAATTCGAGACATAGCTCTTGAGAAAATGCAAATTGGCGGATCATCAATGCGCTTATCCGAGGTATCAATTTGATATAAATCATACTTGTTAGAGAAACCTCTCTGTTTGAGAATTGTTCTTTAAGTACAATGGGGAATATTGTGCAGTTTCTGGAAGAACTGAAGAAGCATGGAGGCAACATAAACACTGAGATTCATCTTCATGACGTCAGTCATCTTTGAACTTAAGCAAAAGTTTTGATCTTCTCAATTAGAGAAACTAACAAAAGACTTTTTTGTTGTTTGTTGTGACGCATTAATCAGGTAAGAAAGGCGGTTGGAACGCTAGTGAGTGAAGGGTTTCTGGTTGCTGAAGGTGATAGAATCAAGAGAGTATAATAGTTATCACACATTCTTGGAGTTGATGTGGGAAGCTTGCTATTGCTATCATTAGATTTTGATGATTTGAGTAAGTATGATTAGCAGGAAACTTAGCAAGTTATTAACAGGTCCATGTGGCTTGGCTCATCTTCTCACTAGTTAATTTGTAACGAGTTTCAGACTTCGTCTTCAATGTTTCAATTAGTCTCATCTTCTTTGGGGTGTCACTAGATATTTATCTTGCATAAAAAAGTACTAAACCTTTTTTTAACATGAAAATATACATCCAAAGAAGATTATATATACCTTGATGTATACATGTCTATTGGCCACCTCCATTGGTTGGAACCTTTAATGGGTTTTCAAAATTAATTTAATAATTAATGGTGTACTTTATGAAGTTTAGAACCTCTAGCAATGTAATTACTTTTGTGGCGGTCTAATGGGAGAACCCTTACGAGGTTCTTAAAAAAAAATTTAGAAATTTTCATCCATTTCTTCGAAATTATTTGAAAAAGATGATGACATTTAGAAAATGTTCGAAAGAAATGTGAAAAAGATGTGAAGAAACAAAACCTTAAAGCTTTGGAGAAAAATAAAAAGAAGCAACAATGTGAGATAGCCAGATAGGAGAACAAATTATAAAGAAAACATGAAGCTTTGCATTTGCTTTTGCTCTCTCTCGTGTTGTTGTTGTTTTTATTGCTTGGTAAAACTTATAAAGAAAACACGAAGGTTCGGTACAGCTTATAAAGAAATCGAGAAACATATCACACAAAAGCTGTAAAAAGAACTGCTTATATAAACAACTTCACTTCTATAGCTTCATCCTCCTTTAACTTTGTCTAGTTGCAAACCATAATCTCAACCCTCCTTCTAGTTCATTAAAGAACTTGTTTCTCACAGTTCTATCTAGTTGAACATTCATAAGTGACGTTGATGCATTAACCTCCTCTAGCTAGGTGTGAAAGTAAAACCAAACCTGAAGATGAAACAAACACCTGAGACACACACGCACACAAAAACAAAAACAATACTAAATCTCGCATCGGATTTAACCAACAGTAATCAAAGAATCGTTGCGTATTACTTAATATCAGCGGAAAGTTTATGAAAATTCTATAGCAAACAAAGACCATGAGAAAAGTTCTCTTATTCAAACAAATAGATACTAGACTGAGATTAAGAAGATACTGAACATGTTTAGTTGGAGTGTCCTCTTCTTCCTTTGAACAATCAACGTGCAGGAAGAATAAGTAGCCGATAACAAGGAAGTTTCAAGGTCAGCACAAAGATTCAAGAATCAAGATTCACTGCCAAATTAAATATAATGATTTATCAGCACAATTCTAAGTGCCACGTCAGGGGTTTTTAGCAGTTCCACAAAACCTCTTTTAGGAAGCAGTTCTCTCTTTTTTCCTTTTTTTTCATTTATTTCTTTTGCTTTTTTTTTAAGAACCCATGTGAGCAACCTCCGATGGAGGTGGTCTTCAAGGTTAGGTTGGAAGTTAATACTATCTTATGTAAGCCTAATAACTTTTTTAGTAGTAATTTACAAGTTTGATGTTATTCAACTAAACTATTTCAGTGATAAGTAAATCAATTGGTTGTATGCTTCTGATTAATAATAGATAAGAAATTGTTCGCTGATTTTTTCCACTCCCGTGTTCCTCTGTATGGCTTCCTAAATATTCTTGCTTTCTTTTTTGTCCTCCCCTTTTTATGCCAAAACGTTTGTAATTTGCAATACTCAATAATCGTTTTTTTTTGCTCAACAATATAAACGAATATTTTCCCACACAGTTCAATCACTCGATAGCTTTGTGCATAACGAACTGCATTATTTTGTCTTGATAACTTGTTTGTTTCGAATGAGTTTATCCCCTATATATTAGAAACATTTAAAAAAAAACGTTCACACTGTAATAGACACGTGACAGTCTCACAATTAATCTGAGAATGAGCATTCACACTCTATATAAATACTTTCACATTCTACATAAATATGTTCACACTCTACATAAATATGTTCACACTATATACTTTCTGTTTTGTTTTTAATATAAAACTCACATTTAAGATTCAAAAAAATATAAATTTAAAATTTAATTCTGCAATAGGATATTAAGTCATGATAAAAAAATAATCCAAAACCAACATATACCCAAATTAGGGATGTTCAATATGCTAAAACCGAACAATAGTGAACTGAACATAAATAGATAATATGGTTTTGTTTTGGTACATACCATACAAACCGAATGGATGTGATTGTATAAAAATCATAGAATTTGGATATTGTTTGGTTTATAACCGATTAAACTGAACAAAACCGATCAAAAGTAGAAAAATGTAAATCCTCTATATATTTATAACGACGCATGAATATCTATTTGTCATATAAGTTGAACTATAATTATAATTTGTAAATTACTAGAAACACTTGAACTATAATTAAGTAACAATTCACTCACACCGAGGTTTCATATTTTCTTAGTTTTCTTTTTTTATCTTTTTGTTTTATTTTAACATTGACTAAATTAAAAGACATATTAATTTGATGAACACTAAATATAGAAGAATAGACAAACTTTTATTTAGTGCTTCTATTTTTTTTTTCTTTTTTTCAAAATTTAGAGCTTTGATATTAATTTTAAATTTGATTACTTTATTAGATGATAAAAACATTTTTTGTTTTTTATTATTTTATTTAAATATAAAATATTTTTTTAATAAATGACTTTTTGACAACATGACTCTTAACTTCGTATAATGACTCTTAAATTCGTATAACCTATAATATGATATCAAAATAAATAATTATGTTTTTTTGGTATAAAACCGAATAAACTGGAAATCGGCGGTATATAAACCGAATCAAACCGGAGTAAATATGAATTTAGAATAGTAGTTTTATTTTACTAACCGGAATAACAAAAAAACTGAACCGAACCGAAACCAACACGATATCCAGATTGAACACTCTTAAATTCCAAATGAAACTGAGCTATTGTTTCATTCTGTAAAACATAATAAAATAAAAACTTTATTTCGCGAAAGGCGTGGATCTTATCTAGTAATTCTTTATATATTAAAGGAGAACATTCTAAAAAAATGCATTCGCATTATAATGGATACGTGTCAGTCTTACAAAAATTTGATAATAAATATGATGACGCATTCCCACTATATTTATAAATCATAAATATGGTCACACTATATATTTTATTTTTTTCCAATTTAAAATTCATATACGTGACCCATTAAAACTCTAGATTTTTCGGTTCAAATAAAAACAGATTACAAATCAAAAACTAAATTATATATATATATATATATATACATATATATTACTCCCTCCGTTTCACTTTAGTTGTCGTTTTGAGTTTTTACACACACATTAAGAAAACATTTAATTTTACATATTTTCGAGATAAAAACACAATTACCTATACACCTAACCA
>JABAYD010050985.1:0-26160 GCA_014822095.1 Diplotaxis tenuifolia
GTTTTATCGAGATTTTCGCGCATTTATTTTATTATTGGATTTATGGTGTTGATGTTGACTTTTGAGAATTAATAAATGGAGATTTCAGATATTTTTATTTATTTTATTATTATGGAAAATGCGTGCGTTACGTATCATCTATGTAGTAATGTAAGATTGATAACTTATAATCAGTCGACAATAATATTTGTAGTCATTGAACATAAGTATTCACTATTTCAGTGTTACAGTCAGTATATATTTAAAATGCCATAATGTCTAGATGAACTTTTGTGTATAGCAAGTGTAATAATATGGACGAAAGTAGATACACCATACCAAGGTGGAAACCATCGACATATGATTAAAATAAATTTGATTTGCTTAGTTATAACTTCCGCTTTATTAAAAGAACAAATATAGAGATACGAAGCATTGATATTGATATTGTATAGTTCAATTAATTTATAACAAGATTTGGATCCACGCAACCATGCGGTTATTTATTTTATATATGTATATATATAAGGTTATTCATATATTTAAATATTTATGTAATTATCTTAAATACAATAATTTTATATTTTTCATGCTGTTACTTGATTAATTATTTCAAATCATCATATATATATATGTTTCTTTTGTCCTATTTATTACCGTTTAGCAAACCATTTATGTTTACTTAGATCATATGTTATTGTATATATAAGAATTTTAGATATGTTAATTTTATACATGTATTATATAGTTACTAATGTTAATCCGTTATACTAACATATTATATATATATTTTTAACATTAATATTTTTATTTATAAAAATAAAATTATTAATTTATCAATTTAATATAATTTTATAAAATTTATTTTAATATAATATTTTTATTTAATATGATAACTATGATTATAAAATAAATTAAAAGAATAAAATTTTGTTTTTCATTTTTATACGAGATAACTGAACATATATTAATGTAAAATTATATTTTTATTTAACATGATAACTATCATAAATTAAAATAAAATATTTATGTATTTTTTTAAAGTTAAGATCTTGACAAAATCTTTTCGATAGATTTGTTAAAAAACCGTATTTATTTATATTTAAAATAAAAAGATATTATGTTTAATGTAGTTACAAAGAAATGAAATACATTTAATAAAGTTTTTTAATAATTTTCTAAATAAAAAAAATCACAAATGAAATGAGTAATGACTTTTCTTTTAATATAGTAGATATGCCCAAACAATTAACTAAGGTTTTTAAAATATATTCTTTTAAGATAATTCTCTTTTAATAATATAGATTATCACTTATGCATTTTTAAAAATTATTATAAAAGATTTAATGGATAAAATAATATATTAATCACTAAACATTACTTTATCAATTTTATAAATGATTTATAAATATTTTCATATTTTTATAAATGATGAATAAGGTTTAACATTGATTTTATAAGATTAGAGATATGATTAGAACTTAAGAGGTTTGAGTATATTAAAAATGTAATTAATGTTTACATGGATGATTTGAAGTGTTTTTTACCATTCAAAATTATGATAAATATTTTGATATACTTCTATCACACATGATTTGCTTCATATACATTTATTCCACTTGTCTACATAATCTACATGATAAGCACCAACTGGACTGTTTTTATCATTTTTGAATCAACAATGTGTTTATCATTTGAAGCCACAGTATGCGAAAACTATATGCAGTCGATTTATTGTTTCAAAAAAAACAAAAGATATAAAATTATATAGGAAAATTTGGGCCGACAACCATTTCTCCGAAAAAAAGCCAATAGCCATAGTAACCCAATAGTTAGGTTATGATATATAATGTAGCAATAATTTCTCATTTTACCCTCATCCGGCGCGTGGAAGCGAACCGTCGCTTTCGTTTTCTAAACTCTAACGAACATAGCTTATATTGGGTTTCAAACTGAAAAAAGACAAGAGAGATCGAGGAGGCGTCAAAACTTCGGTGACGGAAGGAAGAGGAAATCAGAGTTCTATACATTTACGCAATGATGTACTATGAAATACTACCGATAGTGTAGTTTGTTTGTACTCCCGCCGATTGAACTCATGTTGTACTGTTGCGTTTACCCGGATCTTTACTATCGACGTTTATGAAGTTCCTTTCCAGTAACCATTGGAACTTTTTTTACTGTTATTCTCGATGGAGTCCTTGGCTGGTTCTGTGTGCCATATATTATTCAACATGTACTATAGTAAACCCCAAACCCTTTTCATACATTCCGGTTGTGCTTGTATAAGACACGTATATGCAGTTATGCCAGCTAATTTTAAAACATTTTCATTGCTTGCTATGTAGTATTCACACGATGGTAACCTATACTATGTACTGCATTACATAGTATAGCGTTTTGGAGTGCCAATCTCTTGAGTACATGGTGTAATGTTTCCTCTCAACGGAACTTAAACATGGCACTTTTTGTGTCTGTATAGTATTATTGTACTCCCTCTGTTTCAATTTGTTGCATAGTTTAGTTTTTTCACATATATTAAGAAAACATACAATAAATGCATATTTTTTTGTGATTATCATTTTTCCCATAAATTTAAACCAATAGGAATTCAATAAGTGCAACTAATTTTTTTGAAATTGGCAATTAATCATTATTAGTTGACAAAATATGCATTGAAAATTAAAAAAAAAATACATCTTTTTAAAACAAACTTTTTTTCTAAAACATACAAAAATATGAAACAGATGGTGTAATACATGTTTTGTAAGTTTAGATGTTCAAATACATCTCCTTTACTGTATATGCTACTGTATTGGACTTCACCTTCGCGCGCATAGTACACCTGCAGCTTATACACCCTGCTTATTTTGCTTTACCATAGTGTACTATCTGCTGCTGCATTATTTTCTCGTATACCCGCATTCGGCCCTACACTATCGCATGTGTAGTATAATCTATTATAGTACATTCTGCAACATGTTTCTTGTTGACGATGGTTCTTGTCGACAACATGGGTTTACCACTTTGGGCGCACTATTGGAGTATCCGTATCATTTACGGACGACTCCAATTCATTTCAAATTTCTCAGTTGTTACTGTATTGTCTTCACATTTACGCAATGTTGTATTTACCGAAGTCTCTAACATGAACCTCATATTCCTCTTTCATTAGTTTACGATATAATCGATTTGTACAAAACAATGAACCCCTCTCAGACTCTGCTAGTTCCTGGCCATGAACTCAAGCGACACCCCACAAAACCTCTACAGTCTGTTATGAACGGTCTTCCAATTTCTTGCTGATTTTGTTTACATTCCAATTTTCAAAATACTATTGCGGTTATAGTATAATCTTCTTCTATCCTACACGCCGTTCCAACTTTTGTCGCACACTTGTATGCTATGTCTCATCTAAAGACGCCTCCATTTTAATTCCAGTTGCACACATTCATCACGCATGTCATCACGCATGTCTTCACAGATTCGACATGCGTTTTTCACGTAATCCTCTTCGCCGAACCTCCTTTAGTTGTGATATAGTCAGCAATCTAGTTTGCATTACACTATCTCATGTATTGTATATTGTTTTGTACAGACGTTGTTTGCGGTCCATTGTGGTATTGATTTGTCAAAATGTGTTATGCTATTGAGTTGTCAACCTAATATATATTATATTTATACTATCTTCTCTTCAGCTGATACACCCAGCTTATTTTGCTTTACCATTGTGTACTATATGTTGTTGCAATATTTTTCTCGTAAACTTGTATTTAGCCCTACATTATCGCATGTATAGTATAGTCTATTATAGTACATTCTGCAACATTTATCTTGTTGACGATCGTTTTTTTCTACAACATGGGTTTACCACTTTGTAGGCACTTTTGGAGTATCCGTTTCATTTACAGACGACTCCAATTTATTTCAACTTTTCCACTTGCTGCCGTAATGTCTTCACAATTACACAATGTTGTATTTATCGGAGTCTCTAACATGAACCTCATGTTCGTCGTTTATGACTTTACTATATAATCGATTTGGCCGAAACACTGAACTCCCTCTCAGACTCGGACAGTTTCTTAACATGAACTCAATTGACACCCCAACACACCTATACAGTATGTTATGAACGGTCCTTCACTTTCTTGCTAATTTTGTTTCCATGCAATCTTGCACAATACTATCATGTATATAGTATAGTTTTTTTTTGCCCCCATATAAGCGCCTTCGTTGTGCGTGTTTGCTTTAACGGTTAACATATTTTGGCTCCTACCCAATTCTCTTTACGTGAACATCATGGCCTACGCTTATCCCTCATGTTTTTACGTGCCGATCTTATCTTTCACATATGTTTTTCATGTATTAAATTATATATGTGATAGTAGATACTATATATCCACCATCCCTCAACATCACCTTTCTTTACCTTCCTTCCACTTGTCATCCCAATATACAGCTCGACTTGATTAATAAAACGTTTCTCTATTTCCTATACTACAACCATCATATTGTAGTTAATTATATTCCATTGTATATTCATTTACTTAATAAACTCACAGTGTTATGGTCATAATATTTTACTCGTCTCAACATACACGTCTACAAATATGTGTAATTGTCAAATCACATGTTTGATGGCTATATTATTTATTTCTCTTGGACTTCTAGCTAAATGTATTTTAAAAAGAGAAAATGTAAAAAATTATTTTAGTGCAATTTTAAAAACAGAAAAAATGTAAATACATATAAACCGTCGTTTTCCCATTACTTTATCCAAAGCCTAAATTCCACAAAGTTAGTTGCCCCTATACAAACATCATAAGTTGAGTCATCGATGTGGTTAGTCAAAACGAGATTTGACTATTCGAAAGTTATTTTAATTGTTTAATTCAATTTCACAATAAAAATTCGATAACACAATAAACAATCTCCACATTTTCTCTGTCAGTTAAAAGAAAAATCTTAAAATATTCAGACAACCCTTTAAATTTTCATATTCCAGCAGATCTAAGAGCGTATTCTTGCACCAGTGCCGCAAAAAGAGACTGCTTCTCAAGCAAACGAGCGGGGCTATCAAACTCTTTTGCTTTACCTGCGTCTATGACTAGGACTCGATCACAGTCCATCACCGTTGGGATCCTGTGAGCTATGCTGATTATAGTACACGACTCAAAGTCTTCTCTGATAATCTTCTGAATCACGGCATCGGTTTGTGAATCAACAGATGCAGTTGCTTCGTCTAGAAATAGAAGTCTGCTTCGTTTCAACATAACCCTGCCTAAACACAGAAGCTGTCTTTGTCCTACGCTCCAGTTCTCACCACTATCAACCACTGTAACAATCAAGTATATATGTTCAGTCAAGATCCTTATTATATATCTCATGAAAATCTATATATATTTTAAGTACTTACCCAACGAATCGAGCTTCTCAAACTTTGTAGCAACAACATCCTTGAGTTGGCATCTTTCGAGGCTCTGGAACAAAAAAAAGAGATTACTGTATAGGTATGATTTTTATTGTAACTACATCTGTTTTATCATTATCACCTTCCAGATTTCTTCATCAGAGTATTGATCTGTTGGGTCGATGTTGCTCCTCACGGTTCCTTCGAAGAGGACTGGTTCTTGGGGAATGATTCCAAATCTTGACCTGAGATCATGCAACCCTAGAGTGCATATGTCAATCCCATCGATGACTATCCTTCCACCTGATGGTTCTACAAGCCTGAACAAGACTTGGATCAACGTTGATTTCCCGCTTCCTGTTCGTCCAACCACACCCACTTTCTCTCCTCCTTTGATGTCCAGACTGATTCCTTTGAGCACAAGTGGAGTATTTGGTCTGTACCTTACCTATTCGTTTTAGACAAAATTCATGAGATCTATTATTCACAAGATTATTGGTTTGATGTCTTTTTAACTTACCTCGAGGTCTTCTAGATGTACATTGCCATAGATGGGCCAGTTAGAAGGTGGGAGGTTTTCTTTGCTCACCCACTCAGCTTCAGCAGGAATATCAGTGAACTGTTTGATCCTTTCAACGGAAACCATCTTGTTTTCGACAAAACAGCTCATGTATATTGCCCAGAACAGAACCGAGTTCAGAGACAGCCCATACGAAAGAGACAAGCCAACATTTTCTGCATCAGACCACAAGAAGATTCATGAGTGATACAAACTACTTACAATGGGGTGGTTTAGTGGTGGTCAGTACCTGGTTTGATCACGTTGCTTGGTAACATAACCATAAACAAAGCTGAGATACAGAGCACCCAGCTCCCAATCAGCTCTAGACGAAACCCGAGCCATTCGTTAGAACCATTGTTGTGGAAGTCCATCCTAAGATTGGCGTTGACACGCTTCACATTCTCTTGCCTAAACAACTCATGTTTCCTGAATGATCTGATTGTCATCACTCCAGCTATACTTTCCGAGAAATGGTGGATGACAGGAGCCTTAGTGATGGAGTCCAGACGTGTCAGTTCACGTGAAGATGTGAGGTAATAGTTCCGGTACCAGATGTTGAGCCATCCAAGCGGAATCACAAAGAATATAGTTGGCCAAGCGTACTGGCAAGTAACTATGAAAATGGATAGTAGAGTAGTGTACATTGAGGCCACAAGTCCGAGCATGAATGGGATGAAGATATCGACATTGGTTTGATCGGTCGATGCCTGCAAAGTAGACAAACCCATTCAAACATGAATTATGAATATATAAGCTGAGAATGAATGTCAAAGATTTCTTACGTACCCTACTGAGAATTCTTCCGGATGGTGTGGTGTCGAAGAAGGACATGGGAGCATGTAAGATACTGTTAAGAATCTGTCCGAAGAAGATCTGAGCGGTCTTGAGTCCCAAATGGGTGACGTAATATGAGCGCAAGCTCACCAAAACGATGGAAACAAGTGCAATAATGACGTACACACGAATGAAAACAGAGGCATCAAATGAAACAGCATTCTTGGCTGATGTTTCGTAGGCGAGCCAGTAATCGCTAGCCATCAGTGACCCCTGCCACGTTAGAGAGAAGAACACCACAAAGACAATGCCCCACCATCCATATGCCTCGGTGCAATACTGTTTGTAAACATTTAGGCTAACCTGCCCGGTCTCCCGTTGCTCTTCTTGAATGAGTTTTGAGCCGTCTTCTACGGTCTGAGAGCCGAGAAACGACTTGACGTGTTCATCGTTTAGATCACTTAAGTGAGGAGAATCCATGGACGTTCTGGGGGAGCTTGGACGGGGAGACGTTGGTGGTCTTGGGGATGTAATGTTTGTTGTTGCTGCTGAAGACTCTGCACCGGCTTCAACTAACTCCATTGATGTCTCATGTGCGGCCACAAGTTCTCCAAAATCCAAACCGGAGCTGACTAGTTCGTCATATCTTCCTGATTCTACAATCTTCCCTTCCCGCATCACCTGAAACTCCACCTCGTAAGTACATGTTCAAAACTCTTGTTTTCTTTTTTCTTTTTCAATCAAATAAATGTTTGAATGTTACCAAAATGCAATCAACGTTGTGTAAGAAGTCCACTTGATGGGTTACGAGCAAGACGGTCTTGCCTTTCAGAGCTCCTCTTACACATTTCTACAAGAAACACCACATAATAACTAAGAATCAACTTGTGTTGCATTTTGAAGATACATCAATATTTACTTTTTTTTTTTTACCTTGAATATGTCTGAACCTGTATGGGCATCCACGGCGCTGAAAACATCATCAAGAAAGTACACATCGCAATCCTGATAAACGGCGCGTGCTAGCTGTATACGCTGCTTCTGCCCTCCGCTGAGGTTGATCCCCCGTTCTCCAATCTCAGTTTGATCCCCAAACTCCATCATTTGCATATCTTTCTCAAGACAACAGACGTTGATAACCTCGTTGTACTTCTCTCTAACCATCGGAAGACCAAACAAGATGTTGTCTTGAACCGTTCCGTTTTGTATCCACGATGTCTGCGCTACGTAACCTGTGCTCCCACAAACTCTCACATTACCTGTGATTCTGTGCATTTCGCCAAGAACCGAAGCTAACAGAGAAGATTTTCCTGAACCAACGGTTCCAACTATCGCTGTGAGCTCTCCTTTATTAACCTTGAAGTTGATGTCTTTAAGCGCAGGTACGTTGTCCTCCTCATCATCCCAACTAAAGCTTCCATCTCTAACCTCCACTGCGATACGACCATCACAGCCCAAGGATCTCTCCACTGCCTCACTAGACAGCTCTTTGCTCATCATGTACGAGTCAAGTCTTCCCAGAGAGATCATTGCTTGGGAGAGAGATATCATAGACTGAGGAAACGTCCTGATAGGTTCTTGCAAGATCTTGAAAATGGTCGTTGTGGTAAACACGGTCCCAGCGTCAAGCTTGACTCCCAAGAAAAGCGCGGTGGCAAACGTGAGAGCGGAGATAAGCACCGGCGTGCTCCAGAGAACAATGATGTTTCCGGCTATCGAATACAGAAACTTTGATAGCCAATCAAACTCCATGTCCCTGAAGTTGAGGATCCTCTTGTTGAAATGATTCTCCCAAGCCTGGAACTTGATCACTCGCATGTAGTTAAGCATCTCGTTAGTGGCTTTCATACGAGAATCTCTGTTCCCCATCAAGCTGAATTGGTATCTGTTGTTTCTCTTAGTCCCCAAGAGGATGAACACGAAAACTCCGGTGAGACCAACGATGGCCGTCACAACAGACGCGCCTAGGCTTCCGTAGAGAAGCACTAACGCAAGAGTCACTTGTAACGGCATCAGCCAGATTGCGTGTAGCTGAAGCATCATGTCAGAGAGCTGTTGTGCATCAACGGCCATGTAATTCACTATTTGACCAACGCCGTGGTTCTGACGCGCCGAGCTAGTGAGCTTTAAACCTTTCTTGTACAGTGCAGTGATTAGTGTTGACCTTATAAGCATCCCGAGCTTCTGCGAGTTGAAGTTAAACTGATGCGTCGTCAAGACCTCGACGAACTTGGCGAGGAGGAGGACGAGGACGAGGTAGTAGCCTTGCAACGGCGATGATCTCTTGCCTGAGGTGAAGTCGACGAAGCTCTGGATGAGAACGGGACCCACGTACATGACGCAGAGACGTATGATCGCTAAGATGGCAGTGAAAAGAATCTCTTTCCAGAAACATCTGATTAGTGTCGTGCGGACAGGATGGCTCGAGTTCTCAGACGGTTTCGGCCAGTTGGATTCGAAGACGAGTGCGAGTCTCTCTGCTCTGTGTTCTGGAGAGAGCGTCGGGACTTCTTCGAGTGTCAATGGTGATTTGTAGCCTTTGCTCAGTAAAGGATTCATCCATAACCAGAACATCTTGGAGAAAGCCGAAGCAGATGCGTAGAGAGAGACGTTTTCCAAAACGACGTCGGCGTTTGGTTTCGTATGACTACCGTTGCTCCCTTCCGCCATTGTGATAACGCCGGTGGTTCCTCTGATAGAAGCGATGAGCAGAATGACGGTTAACGGGAAGGAGAGGAACGAGGCGAAGTCTTCTGCTATCAGACTCACGGAACCGTCCGAGAGTAAATGGAGTATCCCGGAGATGGTAAAGAGTGTTGTGACGATGAAGCTTGAACCCCAGTAGATTCTTAGCGACAAAGCATGGCTCAGCGCTACGAATCTCTTCTCGTGGAGGACAAGAACTGCTACGACGGCGTTTGTGACGGCGTGGATTAGCCAGAACATTGGGTCGATGACGTCCCATGGTCTCTGTGTCTGTCTCTTCCCCGTGAACGCCAAAACACACACCACGGTGGAGCAAAACGACAACAAAACGGTGGCTATGACTGTCGTTTTGAACCATGCGGTTGTTCGTGTTTGGTTTCTTCCACGGCTTTCCAGAAGTGGTTTCCTAACCTCGACACTTCCATTGATAGTGGAAGCAGAAGAAGAAGAACGAAAGAGCTTCTGAAGAGCCAAGAAGACGAGGACGACGATGAATAGCAGATCAACGGCGGAGAAGAGAACACGTTGAGGGCATGGAGACAGGAAAACGAATCTCAGCCATTGGATTGCTACTGGAAGAGAAGATGTGGATTCTATAACGGCCGACGAAGTACATGAGAGCTCGGAGAGCCACATAGAAGGAGAAGAAGAAAACCACCACATCTTCCCAGATAAACGATCCTCAAGAAAGTGAGATTCATACAACTCTGGTCTTCACGTGTTTATTATATACTCGTTTAGTCATTTATGACAACATATACTATATTATAATGCAATAAATACTTCTTTTTGTTCTTTCCTGACGGGCATTTAATGCATTTTGTTCTTGTAATGACGTATTTTTTGTTCTCAAGTGATTACGTTCCGGGTTTGGTTTGAAGATCGTGGCTGCGCCTGCTTTAGCGTAGTAGTATCCGTTCTACACCATTTTTGTGTTTGGTTTCCAACCACATTGATATAAAATAGTTAAATCTTTTTTTGAGAAAATAATAAACTTTATTGATATCCCGTCCAAATAACATTAAACGGATATTCGAAAAAGAAAACATAAAACCGATAAATAATTATGAAACGTTTACATACAAGATATTTATTTTGTGTAAACATATTTTATTCCCTCGGTTTTATTTGTGTCTTAATTTTTGTTAATGACAAAGAAAGTATAAAACAAAGAGAATATTACTGTCAGGGTCACATTTACACATACAAATATTAAATCCAGTCACTTTTGTCTATTAAGACACATTATGTCCAACATCCGTGTGAAACGAATTAAAAGAAGGAGCATGCAATTCTGTTTTAACCATAGACCCAACTAACATGTTTTTATTTGGCGGGCTGTTGCTGCAAACCGTTGATCTAAAATAATAACGGACGGTCACGATAAACACACACAGATCTGAACAAGACAATTTTCCTTTTTCTTTATGGCCGTTAGATCTGTCCGTCCTCTCTCTTATTCGACGGACACGATTTTTTTCCTCTGTTTAACCTCTTATCAATCTTCTTCGTCGAATCCATCTCTTTCTTACCTTCCTTTTTCACCCGTTTTTCACTCTTCATAGATTTCACCGTCCCGTATCATCACTGGAAGACGTTAATCACCACGGTTTGTGTTATCCTCTAAGCTTGTGTTTATAATTAGTAATGTTGTTTTTGCGCATCTCACTGTATTGCCTTCATCTACCTCTTACGCAGCATTCGGACATGGCGGACCATGTTATGGTTATTGCCGAAGAATGGAAACCCTCCTGTGAGAAACAATGGAACTTCGAGATAGACAAGGATCAGATGACTAGGGTTTTGCCTTTTCATGCTGGTACTTCTTTGACCGATCTACTAGACAATGTTTTCAGAGAGTTCTTTGGCAACTCCGGCGGGATCCGCATGGCCGTGCTCAGCTACTGGTCTCCCAACACCAAAGAGCTAGCAACAGGCCTGACTACTCCACCAGTAATGCTTACAAACGATGGGGCTGTTTCCTACTTTTACCAGCAGTTTTAGGGAAACAAAGGAATGAACCTGTTTGTCACGTTCAAAAGCCCTGAGATAAGCCCGGTTGTTGAGAATCCATTACCTTTCACCACTCCCAACCAACCCATCAAGAGGACACACAGTTCTTACCATGTTGATGAGAATCCATTACCTTTCACAACGCCCAACCAACCCATCAAGAGGACACACAAATCTTATTCCTCGTCGGCACCTTGCCCCCCTTCCACCGCCGGCTCGCAGATACCCAATTTTTCCCTTTTCAATGATTATGAACTAGACATTTCTGAACACTCCACACCTGTACACCCACGTAGTTGTCCAAATGTACGAGATCACCGTGATATGCCTGTACACCCCAATCTCGGCCACTCTGTGCAGACACAGAGCTGTCCACCTGTACAAGCAAAACGCTTTGGAGATAATGAATGTACCGATCCAGGGAGTTCTGGTCCATCCAAACCGCCACGTCTATCTTTATAGATGAAACACTCCTTTGCTCAGATGAGCTCTTTGAATCTATATTCAAAGGGAACCCTGATAACATACCCGAGAGCTGGGTTACTGACGATGAAGACGACAGTGGGTCTGACGCCTCTATTCCTGCCAACATTGATGCCGTTCAAGATCGTGGGTATGATCACGACTTCTGGGCCCCTCTCCTGGACGACCATCTTGGTGGGTCTGATGCTGCAGAGGTCATGGCGGGTATTGATGTTCCTAAGACTGCACCCGTCATCATACAATGCACCACATGCGATACGTTCGACCACTCAGTTCTTGTATCTGGCGAACTACCCCCTTACATCAAACCTGAAGTACCTTTATCATCTGGCTATGTACACCCTCCGCATTGTCCACCTGTACATACCCAAAGCTGCCCACCTGCACATCGCCCTCCTGCTCCAACAAGCTCTGGCCGGAAGTCATTCACAGAGCAATCCCCCCCCTCACCCGCCCACCCCACCTGTCCGTGAGACCAGGCCACTCTCAGGCATCTGCGATGAGGACTTTGATATCCCACCTTTGTTTGATGACACTTTGTTTGAAGCTGAAGCTGTCCCTGATTTGGACATAAATGATGGCGAACCTTATGTGGGAAAAATGTATGCCTCTAAGCAAGACTGTCAAATTAGCCTTGCTATCTAAGCCATCAAAGAGCAATTCTATTTCAGGCAAACTAGGACCAGTAGGAATTTGTTAGTCCTTAGCTGCAATGATGTGCGTTGTCCATGGCGAGTACGCACATAGGAGCTAACCGATTGTGGCTACTACACAATTAAGAAGTGTGAGCTGGACCACACTTGTGAGACTGAGACACGTAGGTTATATAAGAGACATGCTACTGCTAAGGTTTTAGCACATATATATCGTTCCAAATATGGCGATCCGACTAATTCCCACAAAGAAATGCAGCTCCAGCAACTTGTGCTTGAAGATCTGCGCGTAGGCGCTTCTTACATGAAATGTCATCGGGCAAAAGGAGTTGCTCTGGACATTACACATGGTAATGCGGAGGACTCTTTCCTCAGCTTAGCTGGGTATTTTGAAAGGCTGAAAGCTACCAATCCTGGGATTTTCACCGCAATTGACACTGAGCTTGACGATGATGGGAACACTCGGTTTCTATACGCTTTCCTAGTTTTTGGGGCTTCCATTGTAGGTTTCCGGCGCCTGCGGCCTGTCTTGATTATTGATGACACACACCTCTCTGGGAAATATAAAGGTGTACTCCTTACAGCCAGCGGTCAAGATGGCAACTTTCAAGTATTCCCACTTGCCTTTGCTGTGGTTGATGGTGAAACAGAAGAGGCCTGGACGTGGTTCCTAACAAAGCTTGAAAGGATCATTGCAGATTCCAACACCCTAACCATCATCTCTGATCGCCACGTCTCTATCATTAAAGCCAAAGGCCTGGTTTTTCCCAAGGCACATCACGGAGCATGTATTGTTCACCTCATGAGGAATGTGGTTTCTCGTTACAAAAACAAGGGTCTTGACAAGATGGTTTGTGAGGCTGCGTTCTCTTTCCGCCGCTTTGATTTTGATAAGAACTTTGGGAAAATCAAGCAAGCAAATACAGCATGTTTCAAGTACCTTGAAGATATAGGCACTGCAAAATGGTCCCACACTTACTTCCCTGGAAACCGATACAACCTTCTCACCAGCAATGTCGCCGAGCAGCTGAACAATGCTATCTCAAAATCGAGAGCTTCCCCAATAGTTGAGATGTTCATGTTCATTCAACGGATGCTAACACGGTGGTTCTCAGCGAGGCGGACTAAATCAGCAAAACACAGGGGGTTTGTCACACCTGAGGTCAATAAAGTCTTACAAATTCACATTCGCCTTACCAAAGGAAGCAAGATTACACAAGTTGCTGAGTGGAGCTATTCGGTCAGGGGTATATTTGGTCACACAAACACTGTCCATCTGGATACTAAAGTTTGTACTTGTCAAGTCTTCCAGAACTTAAAAATACCATGCGGCCATGCTCTCTTTGCTGCAGATTCAGTTGGCCTCCCGTACAACCAACTAGTAGGTGATCACTACAAGACACAAAGCTGGGTTGATACCTACGCTGCCGCTATCATGCCTGAGGCACCTTTTGGCGATTACTCTATTCCACCAGCCATAGCTGATTTGACAATCTACCCTCCTAGAACCCGTCGTCCATCTGGATGCCCTAAGGACACACGTATTCCATCCATGGGAGAGGTTAAGGTAAAAATATTTTATAAACTGTTTTCTGTTTTGCGCTAAACTAATACTATTCCTCAGTCTAAACATAATGTGCCTTGTTAGAGCCTCCAAAGAAGAAAAAGCTCATTCCCAACAAATGTGGACGTTGTGGTGGAACCGGTCATAACCGTACGCGTTGTGTCAGACCCATCTGACTGTGGTGAATCTTATATCCACGGATACTTCTTTTGGATAGGGAATTCACCAAGGATCAGCTACCAGTTGCTACCTTTTTGGCTTTTTTTTTTGTTTAAACATGTCAAAACTTTATGAACATGTTCTATTTGATCATTTCCGGTGCTATAAAATTGCCATCTTCCCAACAAAAGTGGACTTCTAATCGTTAACCATAACCCCCTGTACACATATTTATCACCCCATCGTGTACACTCCCTCGTTGCGTTGTACACACGATTATATGCACGCGTCGTCTGACATCCTCTTTAAGTCGTGGATACATCCGCTAACCGTACACACATCCTACACTATAGTGTACAGCTCACCAAACCTCACACTATCCAACTCGATCACACCCTCGTGTACACTTCTGAATATATCTTCGTGCACATCATGTCCTCTGTCCGTGTACAGTTCAAAACCGTCATGTACATCTCACGTTGTTGTACACATGTCCCCTCCAAACGAAGTCGTTTCACGCCGTCCTTAAAATACTCTTCAATACCCAATCAACTCCCCAGTTTACGCCCAATACACAACAATTAGGGTTTTCAACCCCTCCCCACGGCGCCTTCGTTAACGGCATGGCAGACACAAGCAGAGGCTTCCCCACTCATTGCAGATGCGGCGCACGCGTCTCCCACCGCACCTCCAAGACCAGGGCAAATCTCGGTCGCCTCTTACACACCTGTCCCTTCGGCGACGAGGTTCGCCGCTTCATTCAATACTCTTCTTCATTCTCCCAGCTCCTATCTTAGTCCTATACTAACTATACGCATTTGCTATTAACCAATAAGAACAAGTTTCCTAGCTCATTTGTTTCTTTTCACCACTGCTATCTCAATTCTATACTAAACACACACTTTTACTGTAGAACAACAGGAACCATCTTTTCAAATGGACCGATGAATCAATGTTTGAGGAGATTGTCGACCTCAAGCCAATAATTGATTCCTTGGAAGCTGACACCGCCACAACTCTGAAGGATTTAGCATTTTACAAATCTCAGCTTTCATCTCTCATAGTTGAGGCCCGGGCATGCTCCTCTATTACCCATCGTTATGAAGAGCACCTAGGCGTCCTCGAGCACGACATTGAAGCAACCAAACTTGAACTTAAAAGCCTAAAGAACTTGATTGGGTGCGTCGCTGTGATCCTCCTTCTCTACAAGCTCTTCTTCTAGTCCTCTCAACCAACTTCTCCGCACTAAATTAACCCCATTTGTATAATATAATTTGTATGTTAACCCCTTTTGCATCCTCCCAGTCATGTAAATCTATAACTGGATAAGTCTCCCATATATTTCTTAACTCAGTTTACTCTAGCTTGCATGTGTTGTAAGGAACCTGTTCCATCCACTTCCCTATGTATCTATGAAAAAGACTTCTGTTGTTTGCATGTTTACTCCACCCTGCTAAGCCGCATAAGTATTTCTGCCCAAATCTAAATTCACCCCAACGTTTTCTCTTCTTTAATTCCATATACTTCACCTACTTTACACGACATTGCTTTCCAATTTCCGGTTACTGCACACAAACACATCCAGTTAGTGCCCTACCAAATTTGTACATATGTACGCCCTCAGCAGACACTCATAACCCCCAACATTTCTATGATTGGCGCCCTCAGATTCGCACGCTGTTTAAGCATCATAACCATACACCTTAATTCCAAATAACAAAATACACAGATTAAGCACATAAACATTCCACGAAATTTAACATTTATGGTGTCCTACAGCACCCTTACATGGCTTTCCACCCATTCATAACACATCCTTACATAGCCACATTACCACATATGTCTTGTATACATACGAAAAAAAAAACTAAAACTTTCCCCAACTTCTTAGTTCGTTGCACCCATGTACAAGGACACAATCCACTCCTTGTACACGTCCATTGCATACTGTTTCCTGAAAACATCCACCAAATCGTCCGTGATATCATTCACATTTGGCTCCTCCACACCTGTTGCCGCCAACTCCATAAACTTCATCGCCACTGGCCCACAATCGCCACTCCGAATGTTCTGATAACCATCTTGCATCATATCCACGTCAAACGGATCAACTCCATTTCCCGGTAAGATCTCAGCCGCACACACCTTACGTACGAGGTAAGGTAACATCTTCGCTATTGGTACCATGATCTTCCGTACTGCATCCATGTCTCGCATGCTCCGATTTGGGTCGTACACGCGTACATTCCAATCCGTTAGGCTTATTTGAAGGCCAACCCAATGGTTAGTCCCCCAGAACATCGGGGTGTACTCCCTGTACACATCCACACCAAGCTTCTTCCCTTCCCCTGTTAGATAAGCCGCTAATTTAGGGTCCGAAAAACTCTGGCTTTGTATGTTGCAGCATTAAAAGCTCTTGCTTTCCCCACCAGATGCTCAATGAACCATGGCGCCACAAACATGGATTTTTTCTCCTTCAAAACACCAGCATGCCTCTCTGGCAGGAAATCCACCAACACTTCCATATGCTGCATCGCATGCCAAAACAAGGTTAACATATAAATATCCGCCCATTTTTAACAGACTTCTGCACCTAACAACATTATATCCGTAAATATACCTTGCTGGACACCCATGTCTGAGATGTCGCCAGGTCCAAGAAAAACTTGTTGCCAAAGTCATACTTCCCCGCCCCAAGATGCAACCTATTACAAAACAGTGAGACCCTACAACATTAGCCACTGTCCATAGAACACACAACACTTAATTCTCACAACTTTCACTTACGCTTTCGGGTTTGAACTCAATACTTTCTCAAAATACACAAAATCCACATCTTCCACACCAGGGACAATCTGATCTAGGCTAAATGGTTCTTTAGCCAATAGCAACGCAGCCAGATTTGCTTCGACCTCTATTGGCTGGTGCTTTTCACTCCGCTCACAGGGTGAAGAGTCACTTAGCTCCATCACCTTCTCCTCCCCACTCTTTCCCACCTCACTTTCCCCCTGCAATACAGAACCACCATGTTAGCACTATACAATACACCTAGGCACCCATAGCACGAACATATATATCACATACCACCTCACCAACACCATCACTCTCTTCTAGCTCATCTGATCCTTTCTGCATCTGCTCATTTCCTACACCATCTTTCCCGATCTTTTCAATAGCTGTCTCCATAGAATCTTCCTACACCACCAAAAACATATGCCAATTCAATATATGCACGCAAACATCTATGACCGCTTCAGCATGTACAGCATTTACACCTCGTGTACACATGTACAACAACTAAGCAAATGTACAGATGTACAATCGTCTCGTGCCAGTACACATGTACAGACGCTTAGCCCCAGTACACATTTGCCACCTATATCTACACAGCTTTACCTCTTTCCTTTTCATTGCTATTCCATCGGACCCATCTCCCGCTTTCAAAGCATCCTCCCCCTTGACCAAGATAAACAATATACAACTATTAAGCACGTCTACCGCACCGACGCAAACATACATTTGATATTCATACCTCATCCTCATCTACCTCTATCTCCATGGTCTCTAACACGTTCCTCGCTTGTCCTTCTACCTGCAAACCACCACTTCGTCATTCTCCAGCACCTCCCTCGTACACATGTACATTGCGCACTAGCTCTTCACCATGTACACAAACAATAAACATCAACTTACCTCACAAATTTCTTTCCTCGTCCCACCTCTATTCCCCTCACCACTTTCACTGCCATGTTTCTTTTACAATTGCACCAACTAGTGCGTCCAGCCCCATCACCACCTGCCCCCGCATCAAAAATACACAAACACGCACATTTCAAACTTCCTCTTTTACAACACATTGTAACGGACCGCCACTCATCAATTTAATTTAACCTCACCTCTTCCTCTTCCAACAATCCTTCCTCTTCACCATCCCCCTTCTTGCTCTGTCAACAATGTTTCTAGAAATAGATAAATACACCTCCTCTAACGACCAAATATAACAAATTAACCACCGCACTGACTTTACCTTAGTTTCTCCCGTAATTTCACCAGCCTCTGCTCCAATTTTCTCCTCATCAGCACAGTCAAAGTCCACATAAACCCCAAGCGCCTTTCCACCACCCTCAATTGTTAGAATCTGCCCCCCTTCACCACTGCTTCCGCCCAGATGCAACCAAAAAATTAAAAAAACAGCAAATCTCCTATTTAACTTTACACTTAATCATTGTAAAGTAAACATGACACTCACCGCTTCATCAGTCACAAAATACGTCTTGCTCGTAGTTGCTCGGTACAATGCCACACCGCCCAACCCCTTCACCCGTTCCCCAACAACCTGTAATAGGACACCATCCCCTTCTTTCAACGGTTCCAGAACATCACACAGACTGTCAGACGAGCTGTCGTCCCCTTCTGCATCCAATTCTTCCTTTTGGTCTCCATCCTGCTCACTATCACCAGTCTCAGCCACATCTTCCTCACCTCCGCTGCCTCCCCCAACACCTGCCCCTTTCTCCACTTCAACCTCCCCTCCCATTTCTTCCCCAGGTTTTTCCACATCGCTACCTCCACCACTGCCTGCCTTGTTCCCATCAGCCTCCGCCCCCTCCCCCACACATGGTATAACATCTGCCTCAACATTCCCACTGTTACCCCCCTCACCCATTGTGTCTTCTAGCTCAGGAATAGTCCCCATGGCCACTGCCTTCCTCTTCTTTATTTTCTTCCCAACTTTCCCACTACCACATATGTCAATAGAACTGCCTACACCTAACCTCCTCCGCCTAGACATTCTCTTCCTCATCCACGCCAGTTCTCTTTCTAGGTTCTTGACCCGTACAGCAAGGTTCTCTTCTTCGACCTCGTCCCTCAACGCCGGTCGTTCGTAATATGCACTCAGCCTCTGCTGTTTCTTCCCCTTCATCATCACCTCCTTATTTTTCTGAGCGGCCTCCCTCTTCCTCTTCTTCGCAGCCTTCCACGCCTCATGATCATACAACACCTCCTTCGAATCACCCCCACCCCAATCAGCCTTCCTAAACTTCCTCCCCCCTTCAATTAGTCCAACCATGTACTTCACCCGCCTGTCATCCACCTCATCATCCCACACACCCCACCAGTCCGGCAAACCATCTTCCAGTTGCATCATCGGCTGCACACTAAGCTGTACACATAAAAACAACCAAACCCACCATACTAGTCAGTACACACTTACTCTCCTCGTACACCTGTACGCCTGCAATTAAACGTGACCAGACCAAAACAACAGAAAATTACCTCCACATCATGCTCAACCTTACATCCGCCAACATTAACCCCGTGTGATGTGGTAGTCTCTCACACGAAATCAACTTCAGTTCATCAAACCCGCCTAGCCTCTCCAAAATCTTGGGTATTGCTTCGTACACAACAAGCTGCAAAGCAAGTGGTAGCCCCGTCATCCGTGTCGTTTTCTGTCTCAGCTTCATACAGAGCTCCCCCTCTGGATCATCACATTTACCAATAACCTTCTTCGCAGGTATCATCGTACTCATTGTCCAATAGAACGCTTCCCTGCCCCACGAAAATTCCAAAAACTTCTTCACATTCTCTACCATTTTCACATGCTTCAGCAGTGGCTTCGGAGGTTGTGTAGATGCAACAAGAATACCATCTACAATAATTATCAAGCAAAGCTGGAATCTTCTCACCCTTGGTATGTTCTTCTCCTCCAGTACCATCTTCACTACCTCAGGTATGGTTATGTCCCGCCTCCCACCAAACAGCTCGTCCCAGAAAGCATAGTCCTCTTCCTTGTACACTGGCTGAAAGTCTGCCACATAACCATCCTCAAACTCACCACACGGTAAACCAATCACAACCCCAAATTCAACCAGCGAGAATCTCAATGGATTGCCCCCGAAAATTGGCCATATCTCGTATCTCTTCTTCGTAACCACTAGTATCGCTAACATTGCGTGGATCATTACAGATGAGTAGCTACACCTTCGAACATGAAGCTGGAATAACTTCCCAAAACAAGAGTTAAGTAGCCGCTTCATGTCAGGTGTTCCTTTTAGAGCATCCCTCACCGCCAACAGATTCTCAAGGGATGAGTATACATTCAGCCTACGACTCGGATACTGGTCGGTCACAAACAACCTCGGAGGCAACTTCTCGTCAGCCACAACAACCCTTCGCTCCTCCCCTGTAAAAAAAAAATGGTTCATCAACGCATGCAAAACCCTAAAATCAACCGCAACACGCGGGTAAAGATAACACCGTCAAATACAATAAATTGGATCTACACTCACCGACGGCGTGCTCCTTCCCCGCCCTACGTCGTCGCTCAGACATTATGCCCAACTATCACCGGAATTATCTCGCCGATTCGATTTCTCTCCTAAACTCGCCTCATCGTCGCCTCGGTTTATGTTTGCAGTTATCGAGAACCAGAACAATTACTTTTTCTTCCTCTCTCCCCCAACCCACCAAATAAAAAGTCACCGACCAACATATAAAATTCAAAAAACAGGCCCGAAATTTGAAATTCAAAACCCAAACGAAAACCTAATTGTCTTCCTGACGAAATGGGTGTCTCGTTAAGTCACTGGGCCCTACTTTCGTCCTTCTTTTCCAACAAATGTGCCTCAATAGCTAGTAGTGACTTTCAATGCTAATATAAGTCGAAAAGTGATTCAATATGTAAATCTCTGTAAAACAAATTGTTGGGAGGTTTCACACTAAGCTAACTAGTTAGTTGATTTCTTTGCAAAAATATTTTAAACTCAAAGTTATTCAAAGTTTTAAAGGTATATACTAGTCTAAAACAAAATAGGAAAATAATATGTAAGGTAAGAATCCGATGGACCAGGACTTTTTGGAACATAAATAATAAAAAAATATGTACATTCAGATGTTTTAAAAAATATGTCGATGATGTACCAACGACCTTGACTCAAACTATTCGTTGGCTATTTTTTTTGGCTAATACTTTGTTTTATATATTGGATTTAAAGATAGACAAATTCGTTGGAATGGGAAATTCCGGATTCGGATCTCTTGTGTATAAACGTAACTTCCAGTAAGAGAAGACAAATGAATTGGAATGAGAAATCTTTTGTATACTATTTTACATGTATCTTCTAATTCAGTTGAGAAGAAAAACCTTGTTTAGATTTATTTAATTTAATTTAAAAACACATCACGCACAAACGTTTTTATTAAACAAATCAGCCACCCCTTTATGAAAAGCTTCTTATTCTGTTGACAAGATCCGCATAAGCGTATAGTAGTATATAAAAGTAAAAACAAAATAAGAGTGGAAAGGTCGTGTGAGACTTGTCTTCCTTTTTACATCCCCGAGTAAACTAAGATAACAAGGGTCCCGTTAGTAACTTTTTATTGACTTTAACTCCACGCGGAAAAGTCAATACTGTATCTGCAATTATTGGACTACACCTGTCACCATATATCATGGAGCCATGAATTCACTTTCTTCTGACTCTGTCACCCATATATTATGGAGCCACGAATCTCTAACTCCGCCATATTTTAGTTCCTACACTAACCGATTGAAAAGATGAATAACTCATATCTATCTTATCAAAGTAGAAACATTACGTTGGACCTAAACTTGAAGATTTTGAATTAAATACACATTTTTACTTTATAGTTAAATTTAATTAAATCACTAATATTCTTTATCTTATACTATACTTCATTTTTTATACTATTATCAATATTTTTAAACAATATTAAATTAATCTTGTGTCCAAACAATACAAAATATTAGCTTCATTTTTTTAGTAATTTCAAACAACACTAAATCAATAATTTAATAACTTCTTTAAACCTGAGACTAATCGATTGAAAAATTTATTCGCTATATCTATTATACATGAATCTAATTATATAAATGTTAAATTTGTTTATATGATATTCAATATCGGCAATAGACTATACTCTAAAATAAAAATATAAAATTAAGTAAAAATATAAAATTTATATTTACAAATACGACTAAATTTATAAATAAAACATTAAATATAAAATCATATTAAAATATAAAATTAAATACCTGTGCAGTCGCACGGTTCAAGATCTAGTCTACACTATTAAAACTGAAATACAATTTAGAATTAATCCTAACTTTTCTTTGTATTTACAATGGAATACCACTCAATTTAATAACTAAAAATCAAATCTTGCCGAAGCCCATTAACAATCTTAACTAAATATATTTTCAAATTTAATTCACAATAATTTGAATAAAACCATTCTGTCAACCTTAAAGCACGCAATCACCTAATGTCAATTTAAAAAAAAACTAGTCTAACTGTTTATAACGCTAATTTAGTTAAGATGTGTTTTGGGCCATGAGTTTAGAATTAAAGTCAAAACATCTATAATTGTATGAAGTTAAAAGCTATATATTAAATATTTCAGATTGATTTACAAATTTAAAATATTAATTATATATATATATTTATAATTAAAAATGAGTTCTTTGAAAACCCATGTTAAATATAAATATAAACATTTTAAACAAAATAGGTTAAAATTTCTCATATAAATACAATTCAAATTTTATTTTTCAAGTTATAGAAAATGGTAATTAATTTATGTAATTTATAAAATATTATATACTACATAAATTTTAAAGTGTGCAAAATATTATTCTCCATATTAATATTACTTTAATTTTAAACTATTTATTTATGTTTTGAAGTGTTGAATATTTCTCATTTGTTTGGCATATAAAATTATCCGAGAGACATATAAATTTGAAAAAGATAAAAAAATATTTGCCATGAAATATTTGTTTAAAAAAATAAATATATTAAATGGCTAAATCTATAAACAAATATATATATATATATATATATTTTTTTTTTTGATTTGTTTAACATTTAACCATCATATGAACAAACATTTATAATCTGTCTATAAATCATAAGTAAATCATAAATGTCAATTATTAAAAATAGATAAAAAAAACTGTGCAGACACACGGATAAAAATATAGCTTACCATTATTTAAACAGTACCCAGCGTAAAAGTATCAAAATATGTTTTCATCTGATGGGTAAAGTATCAACTGAATAAGGAGTAAAAAATATTTTTCACCAAATATTTATCGCCATTAATGTTATTCATTCACACCCTTCATTCCTATATTATTCTATCATTTCAAATATTTAATTTTTGTTTTTTGTAGTATACGGAATTCCAAGAACTCATAATTTGGGAATTCCATTTTCAGCCGCAGTGCAGTGCAGCTGCAACAAAGCTTTATCAATAGTAGTGCACACAGTGCAACAAAGAAAAAATGCTGGTCATTACTGTGAGTGGAGATTCATATCTTTGGAGGCATTGACCAAATAAGTATAATATTATTTTGCAAGCAAATCTCACATGAATCAAATCAGAAATCCATAACTGTTGATGACTTGGTTTTATGGGATATTAGGGGTGTGCCCGCCCTAGCGACAGATGAATCTACACTAAAACTATTTTATATTAAAATGGCGCAGGTTGATACTTTGAATTGTTTGTTTTGTTCTATGGGATACTGGTGTGATAGTTATTTTACCTTGGATTTAAATCAGTTTTGTTATGGTCAAGGTGGCTGTTGCAGGGAAATAGTGGTTGTGTTATGTGTGGGTCACATATTTGTAGATGGTGTAGAGTAGAGAGTAGTTGTAGTCAGATGCGGTGAATTTTTTTAAAAAATTGTTTATTCTATGTATTTCAATTACATGAACTTTGTTCATTACATTATTGCTTTAGCTGTTGTTTTAGCAGGTCGAAGAATGTTTGAAAACCGTCAAGTAGCTTATGTATTGGTTGATTTTCGATTGGGAAATGTGTTGGATGTGTAGGTTAAGTATTGCTCTGAAAATAACTATTTCGGGTAATAGTCTTTTTTCTTGCAGTAACTGTTTCTAGTTTTAAATGGAAGATGGCCTGGTAAGAGAATGGTTGTTATGTTGAGAATGAATATTATTTATTGGACTTCCAGACCTCTAGGCTTGTTTACTTGTTCAATTTGTCACTGTTTTCCAAATTAATGGTTACTGTGAAGGTGAAGGGGCATGTTGAGAGAGTTGGCTGCAGGAAATAACGTCCTCTCCGAGGTGGGACAGAGCTGCCGGTTTTGTTTTGTCTTCGGGACATTTAAAATCTCATTTTATGGTAGTTAGAGTTCTCTAAATTTGTCTCCTCAAATAGGATATATGTGTGGTTTTTGCAAAAATGTGGGGGTCGTTAAATCATCTTAAGTAAACTCCAAGGTGGACATTTGAAGACATTTAGGTCGATGTTCTTAGTTTTGGTTAGGTTATGTCCATTAGTATTGGTTAAGAGTTCTGCAAAAGATGCATTCGTTGCTTCATATAATTGGAAGAGATTGAAGGTGAGTTTGTTGGGAACTATCGTTGTATAAGTCTAGGTTCTCATCAGTGGTTGAGCCCATTGTTGTAGTGAGATTCCTACTAATAATTACTTGTTTCCTGCTTTTGTTATCTTATATTAACAACTATAGATGATACCAGAAACGGAGAGAGTGATGAACACTTCTCGTAAAATACATTTTTGTTGTTGCCTGCATGCATGTGTTCTTATTATATAAAGTAAGTAAGTACAATTTCAGGTTTTTTGATGAATTTAAAATACTTATAAATTATTGTTAAAAATAGTGAAATAAAAATTCAAGTATTTGCAAAATTGATTACAATGTTATTAGATGTAGTATAGATCATATGGGATTGCTGATTTCTAAAAAAAAATAAAACGTATATTATTAGGAGATGATTTGAAGGCTACGAGATTAAAGGGAATGAGGATTGAGTTTGTTTGTTGAAGAAATCACTGTATGGATTGAAACAAAATCCCAGATAATGGAACCAAAAGTTTGATAAGTTCATGAAGGAAGATTGTTTCTTAAGGAGCTGTCGTGATTAGTGTGTATATATCAAACGCACAAAGGAAGGAAACTTATACTTGTTATTATATGTTGATGACATTTTAATAGCGTGCAAGGATATGAAGTAGATAAGGAACTTGAAGGATCAGTGGAGTTCACGGTTTGAAATGAAAGATCTTGGAGCAGTTAGAAAGATGTTGGGGTCAAAATTGGATACGACAAAGTTGACATCTAAATATTAGTAGAAGCAAGTATAAGATTTTTACATTTTTTGGCAATGGACACTTATACGAGGAACTTATGGTAAAATCTTGTTTTAAAGAATTCAAAACAACGATTTCTTGAAACAGCAACACAATGTTATCATTGATCCAAACATCCGTAAGCAACATCTCAAGTATCGTATCATTGCGACGGTCTCAGGCACTGTGAGGATGAGTTCTCGCAACAAAGATCTCAGTCCGCGACGCAAACTCGGTCGCCATAGCAACCGAACCTCGAGCCGAGCCCGGTTGGTATAACGACCTAGCTCAGAACAAAGATTGGTCGCTATAGCGACCGAGCTGCGAACCAAGCTCGGTCGCTATAGCGACCGAGCTTCGAGCCAAGCTCAGTCCCTATAGCGACCAAGCCTTAAGACAAGCTCGGTCGCTATAGTGACCGAACTTCGAGCCAAGCTCGGTCGCTATATAGCGACCGAGCTCGAAGCCAAGCTCGGTCGCTATATAGCGACCGAGCTCGAAGCCAAGCTCGGTCGCTATATAGTGACCGAGCTCGAAGCCAAGCTTGGTTGCTATAGCGACCGAGCTCGAAGCCAAGCTCGGTCTCTATAGCGACCGAGCGTGCATGTATCACGGTCTTTCCGTAGCATCCGACCTCTTCCAAAATGATGATACAATATAAAACTATGCAATCTCGACAATCCTCATTGCAACCTTCCGCAAACCATGG